>VUQK01015340.1:0-16261 GCA_015106715.1 Bujurquina vittata
TCGACTAATCGGTTCAATAGTCGATGACTAATCAACTATCAAAATAGTCGTTAGTTGCAGCCCTATTATGTATTGTGTATTTACTAACCCAGGGGAGGACTAAAAGTATTTACATAAACGTTTAGGGCAAAATAGTTTTGCAGAAGGCAATAATATGTCTGCTGAAGGGATTTCTATTATGAAATTGGGCTGTAATGTCACCCTGACTTCTACATTTATTTTATATTTTCATTAATCCTGGTAGGATATCGTCATTGGTGATGGGTCTTGGGTGGTTTGTGTTGCATCCTAGTTTTTGTTTTGTTTTTGTTTTTGTTTTTTTTGGTTTTTTCCCTCCAGTCTGGCACAAACCATCTTGCAACTCATTCTGGGTGCTTCTTCATAACTAACCTGGCAACCTGACAGCAATCTACAGTTGTGGTTCCTACTGCTGCATTACTGTAGTAGCCATCATTAGACTTGCTGTTTTGCACCTCTTTAGTGAAACTTTGATATGTTATTTCTCTAAATTGTTGATCTGTTGTTGGAGTGTTATTAACAGCTTTCACATAATTATTGTATCTGAACAGTTGACAGACAGGGAAAAGAGGAATGATTTTCTCTCTGCATTTAAATTATTGAACTGCAGCATTAACTCAGTTGTGGCTCTGCGTTTAGAACTGATGTAATCAGCGGCCTGTGGTGGAGAATTGCACAGGCATATTCTCCCTGCGTGTGATTATGAATTAGACAGATGTGTCATGATACATTTTTAGCTCAGCTGTTTCGAAGAATTAAGTCAAGCTATTGCCTTGGCGGCGGTGAAGGCATCTGCTCCACAAAACCTTTAACATTGGACATAACACGAACGATGTGACTTAAACTGTTCAGATTCATACCATATACTACAAATCTCATACGAGTTTGAATCTAGGCAACCTTGACCTGAAGGTAAAGGTCAGAGGTCAAGTTTTCTGAAAATCTTGTGAATATGATAACTTGAACGATGTGGCCTAGGATGTTCAAGTTCCCAGCATAGATACATGCTGTTCAAACTAGACCCATCAAACTTCACACACTTGTTCACAGACTTTACTATAAGAGCACTTTGTACTCTGTGGTGTGTTTCTGCCACTGTTTGTGTTTTAAGAAAAAAACTGCACACTATATTTTAACACATTTGAATAAATATCAACACTGCATAAAATAAAAAACTGACATATGTCAATTAAATATTTTTGGCGTGTTTTACGTTTTTTTACAGGTTTGAGTTACCTCAAAAACTGAGGTCTCCATTCGTCTGTACTGATCCACCTGGGAGTCTTTCCCTGTCTGGTTAGGCTGTCAGTCTATTGTTTATCTCAGCTGTTGATTATGTTGGGTGAGAAGCATCCATGCCTATTTACTCTGGAGGAGTCTGTAAAAATCTTTGAAAGGCATCCGTAATGAGTCAGTGTGTCAGTGAACCTCGCTTCTGTCCGATGACTGTGGTAATGAGGTGAGTTGTTTAGGATATCCTGAACAGCCGGTGAGCACTTCTGTTTTTGTTGTTGTTAGCAACTGTTAGCTGGCATTAGTGAAACTGTGTTTGAAATAGATGTAATATTCTTGAACTCTTAGGCTGTTGTTTAGCCCGCTCATTTTCAGCTGATTGGAGAGAGGAGGGTCAAATGTCTAATCTCCTGACAATAAGAAATTGTGACAATATCGGGAATATACAAGCATGGTTATGCATGTTTCCATGTGTTAGAGCCCTGACTTCGGTTCAGGAGATGAGCCTTGAGTGGAGTGGAGGAAAAGGCCTCTTTCCTTTGCATTTTCACTTCTTTGGTAAAGGGGAGCCCTTCCCTAATGATAAAACATTTCCTGTATAATCCTTCATATCTCAAATCTGAAGATGCAGGCACAAATTTAAATGTCCCTCCACATCACGCGAATCTCCAACGCCTTTGGCATGTTACATATGTGGGCAGTCTCTAGCCACATAGGTAAAATGTGATTAGTCATAAGGGAGATGTCCTTCCTGGGCACTATACTCAAATATGGTTGGGGAGCACTGCATCTTCCACAAACTGACACCCGCTCCTTTGTATTTTCAACCAATTCATACATGTTTTATGAGAACCTCAGCCAAGATTTTGTTTTTCCTAAGTGAATGGGTTAATAATCCCAGCTGACATTGGGTGAGAGGCAGGGTACACCCTGGACAGCCTGTTGCAGGGCCAACACAGATAGACAACCATCCACACTTACATTCATGCTCTCATTCACACCTATGGGCAATTTAGCATAGCCAATTAACCTAACCCCAGTACCTTTTTAATCTATTAGAATTGATATACACTCACCTTCTTTGTGGCTGAGATATAACAAGGTCACCTTTGAAGTGTGACTTCAAATATTTCCAGCATCTTGTCAAGGTGCTGGAAATATTCTTAAAAATTTTGGTCCATATTGACATAACGTCACACAGTTGCAGCAGATTTGTGATATATCCCAGAGGTCCTCCTATTGGGATGAGATCTATTGACTGTGGAGGTTCATTTAAGTGCAGTGAACTTGCTGTCATGACAAAGAAACCAGTGTAAGATGCAGGAAGCAGGGGGTACCCTGTGGTCATAAAGGGATGGACATGGTCCCCAACAATATTCAAGTAGGCTGCAGTGTTTAAAGTTTAAACAATGCTTATTTGGAACTAAGCGTGCCAAAAAGAATATCCCCATCAGCCTGAACCACTGAATCAGTTTACTGTTTTAGTTCATAGCACTGGCACCCGGTATGGTCTTCTGCTGTTGCAGCCCATCTGCTTCAAGGTTTGATGTGTTGTGCATTCAGAGCTGCTCTTCTGCATAACTTGGTTGTAAGAAGTGGTTATTTGAGTTACTGTTGCCTTCATATCGGTTTGAAGCAGCATTACCCTCTGGGAGTAAATGCCTTGATGATTCCAGGGGTCAGACTGGATGGATGGATGGATACACTTAATAAAAAAATATCTATCGATCTATCTAGATCTATCTTCATTTTTAGACCATTCTCCGTAAGCCCTAGAGATGGTTGTGTGGGAATATCCCAGTAGATCAGCAGTTTCTGAAATGGTCAGACCAGCCCATCTGGCACCAACAACCATGCCATATTCGAAGTCACTTAAATCACCTTTATTCTCCATGATGCTCAGTTTGTCACCAGTTTGTCAGCATGTCACCGTGCCCATGTTTACATGTCTAAATGCGCTGTTATTGCCATGTTGTTGGCTGATTAGAATATTAATTATTATATTATTTACATAAACAAGTATTTGAACAGGTGTAACTAATGAAGGGACAGAGGAAAAAAACAAACATCTGCCTGGCTTTTTTTTTTTTGTGAAATTAGGATGATGTAATGATTTAGGGTTCCACTTCTACCCTTTATGCTGAACACAAGGCACTGCATCAATTTGGATTGGGAGTCTGACAGATCCCTTGATACAAATTTGTGACCCCAAGGATCCCTATCCAGCAAAAAAAATTAAACATTTAGCATGTCTGACTCTAATAATGGAAAAGTTAGTGATGAGAGATCAAGAGTTTCATTACTGTAAACAGTTTGTCTGGTAAGAAAACAAAAAACACAAGACAGGGGTGACTTTACTGTAGCATCACAGCTGCTATAAATAGTAAAGGTCTTTAAGCATTTTAGTAAATGCTGCTGGAATTTCCACGGTCTGTTTTCTCCTAATGCTGAATTTGATCGGTTTTGGAAACCCTCTGATGGCAGACAGCAATCATACAAGGTGTGAGTAAAAACCAGGACAGCAGGGAACTAGACTGGCAAACAGAATATGTAAATATGGTGGATAAGTGGCCACGTTTCCTGGAAAGGGAAGTGATGACGCAGTGGAACGGGCTGAGGGGGAGGGGGCAAACAGGATGCAAACTGCTGTGACTTCCTGTGCAATTTTAGAATTGATTCTTTCCCATGAAATTCTGTGAAAGAAAACATGTATAGAGCACATGTTTTAGAGTGCAGAAGAGTGCAAGTCATGTTGAGACATCCAGACATTTACAGAGAACTGTAGTTCATGACCTTTCTCTTTCTGTTTTCAGGAGATGTTTGAGACATTGAAGTGACACTAGACCCTGAATGGAGTTTGACTGGGGTTTGTACTGGTTAAGGTGAGCATGCAGTAATTGTACAAAAAAACCAAACACATAAATACGCTTGTTTGTACATTCACCCCATTGAATAATAATTAGGACCATTTTACTTTGATCTATAAAGCATTGTTTTAGTCACTGTGCCCATGTACTTGATAGGTGCAAAATCTCATCTAGTTCCTGAGCAAGTTTCACATAGTCAGATGAAGCTGATTTCAGGTCAGTGGCATACTGCCAGACCTGTTGAGACACATCTGTGGTTGTGGTGGGCTGTTTCTCTCTCTGTTCTGCTGCTGTCTACTGGAGGCATCTGTTTTCCCATTTCAGTCATATCAAATGTTTAGCAGTGTTAAATGTCAAAAACATACAAACTTAAAAACTGCAGTAAATTTTGAGTTGTCAAAATCGAATGAGAGCATAGTTTAAGACCTCATAGCTTTTCTTGTTTTGTTTAAATTGCATTACTATGTTGGAACGTGTTTACTTTAACGCTGCTTTTCAGTAAGGCTTCCCTGTAGTACAGCCGTGCTATGCATACCCTCAAATCCTCAAAAAGATTTCCAGCAGCCTGCAGCTCTGCTGTTTGTCCGTTTCAGGATGTTAGGCTGACTGAGGGCTGATGTCATCTTTATTCGCTGCTGCAGAGGTGAGCCTTAGGACAGAAATCACAAAGGAAGGAAGAAAGAGAAAAGGGAGGGCAGCAGGACTCACAGCCAGAGCACGACAGGCAGATTTAGAGAGGGGTGCTGAAAGGTAGATGGACAAGAAGCATGCGATGCAGATTTACTGCACGAAGTGCATGTCTGAGACCTGGTACTCTTCCAGTAGTAATAATGGTGGTGGGTGACTGGGCTGCATGTCCTAACAAGCAGTTGCAGAACAGGGGTTGCATACTGACTCCCATCCAATTTTACACTTTTCCTCTTTGGAATGAGCCCACTTTGAGTGTGTGTGTGTGTATGTATGTATGTGGTGCATGCACAGAAGTACAGGATAGGATTGTAGTCAAATAGTCTGGTTGCACAGCCCAGAAATTTTTGGGTGGGAATAGGAAGGAGCAATGACCTTAGATGCTGGCTACAGGGGTTTCCTCTTGTGAACTCTGAAGGGTCAGACAGAGGCCAGTGCCAGAGCAAGAAAACAAGGGCATGGTCCCCAGCTCAGTACTGCTACAGAAAGGGAGGGAGGAATACAAGGGAGGGGTTGTCTGAGGATGATCTGGAGGAAACTGAACTTAAAATCTATTGGAAGAAAGAAGATCTAGCTTAGTAAAGACCCTGCAGAGTAAAGAGAATGCAGAAAATAGATAATTTTTTTTATTTAAATACACTGTAGAGCCTGTTTCAGATTATTTGATGGCTCAACAAGCCTGGGCAGTGTGTGCATTTCTTTTTTTCTGTTTTTGCTTGTGCAGCCCCAGGTAATTAAACAAATAGGCTGGTGAATATGCGCCTTTCTGGGACAGTAGCTTCTAGCATTCTTAAACACTGTGGCTCGACATGCCTGAGCATGCAAGTGTGCTGGAAATGGTTTGTATAGTATACGTGTGTTGGCGCTGCTAGCAGAAGGGTATTATTCTAGCGGGCAGGCTGGCTGAACGCAGAATGACCCATCTCCCCTGAGGCTCCAAATCACTACATCATCATCAGTTGCTCCTTGCAGTGGAACAGATGAGATTTCACTCCCATCAAACACAGCATAGAAACCGAGGCTGCTAAGATAACTGGACAGTCTGCCCTTATATATTTATGGGAATCTAAATTCTTCTGTTCCCCCGGAAGTCACTTGATCTATACCCATTCATTTCTGAGTTAACTTGGCAAAATAAATAAATAAAATCTGAGAAGGCTTTCCACTCAACTTTTGTCTTTTAATTAGATTGTAACACAAGCACAGACACGCCACTCTGTTTATTCTGTCTTGTCATGCCACTACCTTTATGAGTATAGACAATGCACTGATGTGTGCTTTCAGGTGCTGATGTGTGCTGAATATGAGTGGCATCGGAGACAACTCGTTGGAGCCGCTGTACTCCGACCGCAAACGTAAACTATCCACCTGTGACACTCCAGGCTTAGGGTGAGTGCTCTAACTTGGGTAAAGTGTATTTTATGCATCAGTCCACTTTGTCCTTTGCTCTTTCTATTGCAAATGCCAGCAAGATGCATGAGTGTGCATGATGTTGCTTTCTTGCTCCTGGCCACATCTCTGGTTCAAACGTATGTCTGTGCTGCTAACTGAATATCTGAAGCAGCCCTGTATGGCCGTCTGGCCTGCATACGGATGGGGCATGGGGAGGTGAAGTTGTCATGGCAACATATCTAATCCCTTTGGTGCCTCAGCAGGTGTGACAAGCGTCGGAGGGAACAGGAGAGCAAGTACATCGAGGAGCTGGCTGAGCTCATCTCTGCCAACCTCTCCAACATTGACAGCTTCAACGTCAAGCCTGACAAATGCGCAATCCTCAAGGAGACCGTGAGGCAGATCAGACAAATCAAGGAGCAAGGTACCATTTCCATGTTCAAATTACATCCATGCACCTCTTAGTCATGAGCATTAAGTATTTTTTTTTAATAAATTGTAATTTTATTTTTAAATTTCTATATGGAAAGTAAACACTGGATGAAGTGAGGCTTGTCAAGTACCCTGCTGTGGGACAGATGATGCCAGTGATAAAGTAGTGTGTTTGGTTCATGGCCAGGCCACTTCAGACTGTCAGCCAGTTTGGCTGTTTGTATCACTGGGGGTAAATGAGCACCAGTAATTGAGACCAATCCTTGGTGGTCATGGCTCAAGGCTGTAAGTGACAGTGTGTATCTGTTAGTGCCAAACCCTGTTTCACTCTGGGAGACTAATGACACTGGAGACTCAGATTCAGAGTGATTGAGGTGCTCCTATCTCTAGGCTATTTTCTAATCATTTTGTAGATTTGACATGATTAAATGCACAGAGGTGGATATTTTCCTCCACCTGTTTTTAGCTTGGTTGAGATTACATCTCTTAGGATAAGTGGGTAAAGAAGAAAGCGAACAATTGTACTGGAATGTACCCAGAGGGTCACAGCTGGCTGCTGCAGGTCCTAGCATCGTACAGCCAGGTTACCATAGTTACAGGATGAAAATGATGGAGGTCCTCTTGTGTTTCCTGCTCTTTTCCATCTGTTTCACACACCTTTTCCCACCCCATCTTGTTTGTCAGTTTCTTAGAACTGTTTTGTTTTCAGGTCAGTGTTTTTCAGCTCTTCTTATACAGCTCCTGATGATTGAAATGGCACTAAATCCAATGTCATAGTTTCACATGTTGCTAGTGGCAGAAATGACCCGGATATATAGAGTGGTATCTAACAAAGCCTCACACATGCTGGTTTTAAAAATAGAAAGGCATTCCAACCATGCAGTCATGACTTCTCCTGCCATCTGGTGGCCAAAATATTTTTTTTCATTGTATTGTGGAAGTGGGCTGTGTTGCTGCTCATTTGTATTTTTTAATTAAAACAGTGTGATATGGGGGGGGGGCAAAAAAAGCTATTGTACAGTGTGTGGAAAATACACATCTCATGTACCAAATTGTCCCAATAATTGAAACTAATCTTGTTAAATTATACAGTGGAAGTGATTTTCAATAAAACTGTAAAATTGTCTTCATCAGCAGTGCAATGCATCTCATTTCTTTTCAGGAAAGAGCTCTTGCAGCGATGATGATGTTCAGAAGGCGGACGTTTCTTCCACTGGTCAAGGGGTCATTGACAAAGACCATCTGGGGCCACTGCTCCTACAGGTCAGCTTGAGGACGTTCACTTGGGGGGCAAAAGAGTAACACCAATTAGCTCCTCCTCCATATGGTGGACCCGTGCTTTGGTGACATTCCTCTCATGTAGTTGATAAAAAAATGTCTCAGCCGGTTTCTTTCTAGAAGGGGCTAAGCAGTAATCAAAAAACTAATGTTATTTGCATTGACAAACTCTCCTTTCTTCTTCCCCTTCTGTTTTAGGCCTTGGATGGCTTTCTGTTTGTAGTGAACCGCGAGGGCAGCATTGTATTTGTGTCAGACAATGTGACACAGTACCTGCAGTACAAGCAGGAGGAGCTGATCAACACCAGTGTGTACAACATCATCCACGATGAGAACCGAGAGGAGTTTCACAAGAATCTACCCAAATCTAATGGTGAATTGCAGCCTGATGGCGTTTTATTATGTTTGTGCCGACATATTTAGGATCATGCATGCCATATACTAACACATATAAATGATGGCTCATTTGCACACATGGTCAAAGGTTTACTTGCATACATTTTTGCATCACAGCACCAAATGGAGCACCATGGGGTGGAGAGGCACCTCGTCAGAAGAGCCACACATTCAACTGTCGCATGCTTGTGAACTATGTTCATGGTCAGCCTCATGGTCTGCCAGAAAATAGACCGGGGGGCCCACGGTATGAGACCATGCAATGTTTTGCTCTCACTCAGCCCCGGGCCATGATGGAGGAGGGAGATGGTAAGTCATTTGTAAGCATGTAATGTGTGATTGTTGTTTGTTTTTTCTTGTTGTTTGTTTGTTTTTTGTCATGGTGCTCGAGTAATAAAAGGAAAACCGAGGTGAAAATACAACAGACAAACTGCTGTTTACATTTTATATTTAAGATTTGTGGTATAAAACCCCAAACTGTTGCCTTATTTGGTGTCCTCTAAGTGTGCAGATATGTCTTCTGCTTATTGCAGTTTGTTGGGCTTAAATATTTCAAACAGCAATATATACACAAACAATATTGACTGTCCAGTTTTGCCTCCACTGCAGTTACATGAGGATTTAACATGCTGTCTCTTTTCTCAGATTTGCAGTCATGTATGATATGTGTGGCACGGCGCATCACTGCAGTAGAGAGGACAGAGAGGTTTAGCACTCGTCATGAACTGTCTGGTAAGTGTCTGTGTATGTGTGATCGTGGAGCGCACACTGTAGCAAGATTTAACACAAAGGCAGTTTGAACACTTTGTTAGATCTCATTTGTGTAATAGCATTGCAAACATGCACATTATAGACACAAGGCTTGAGCGCATCTAAAAACATAGCAAAGTTGTTGTTTTCACATTGTGAGTCTGTCTCTGTGCGAGTGTAGTTTTGACAAAATGTGGCCAGGGAGACCCACACTGTACCGAGAATTACCACAAGGGCAATTTTGAGTACGTCTGTCTGCAGACAGATTTAGTCAGCAGGAGACTGTCACAGCCTTGTAACACGCACAACACATTGCCGCTTCAGTTAGCTGAGATCAAAGTGATCTGATGATATTTTATGTAGTTTTGTTGTTTCAGTATTTCATGATTTATTTTTATAGATATAGATAGATAGATATAAATAGAAAAATTTGAATTGCATTACATTGCATGGCAGGTGAATAATTTGTCAGCTTATGATCAATTTTGAGCTGACCAATTCTTTGAATTGTTGGCTAAATAATACTTCAAACTTTGGGCTAACACTTGATAGGAGCATAAAAGCAGCAAATAACTGTACAATTGCAAAAGAGCTGCATGAAAGTGTAGCTAACAAAAGACCACTGGTGCACTGTTCCAGTGTGCATTGTTGACACACAAATGGGGTCTACATAAGAAGAGCCGTCAAAAGGAAATCATGCTCCAGGGTCTTTACATCTCCATCCATCCATTCATTCGCTTCCGTTTATCCTGTTTAGGGTGGGGGGCTGGAGCCTTTCCCAACTGTCATAGGGCGAGAGGCAGGGTACACCCTGGACAGGTCGCCAGCCTGTCACAGGGCCAACACGGAGAGACAGACAACCATTCACACTCACATTCATGCTATCATTCACACCTATGGGCAATTTACATCTCTTTCCTTTAAAATGAAATGGAATGTGCAGTTTGCCCAAATGTCACTATGTCACTACTCACCAGCCACTTTCTTAGCAGTACCTTCCCAGTACTTGGTTGGACCCCCTTTTGCTTTCAGATCTCTTAATGCTTTGTGGCATCTAGTCAACAAGGTGCTGGAAACATTCCTCAGATTTTGGCCCATATGATAGCATCATATATTTGCTAAAGGTTTGTCATATCCATAATGTGAATCTCTCATTACACTGCATCCCAAACCTGCTCTATTGCACTGAGCTCTTGTGACTGTGGAGGCCATTTAAGTTCATTGTCATGTTCAAAAAAACAGTTTGACACAATTTGAGTTTTGTGATATGCCAGCTAGAAGCGGCCATCAGAAGACTGGTACACTGTGGTCACAGAAAGATGGGCTATTTCAGGCCATTCGCTGTAAACCCTGGAGATGGTTGTGTGGGAAAACCCCAGTAGAATATTCAGACCAGCCCGTCTGGCACAAACAACCAAACCGGGGTTTGTTTGTTGTCATGCACAGCTGTTTTCAAAGATCTTAGTGAGTCAAGCTTAAGTTATAAATTATGTAGGTGATGCTACAGAATGTGTCCACCCACATCACTAATATAATAGGTCCTGTTTGGCAATGGTATTTAGAGATGGCTGTATACAGTGTATTACGAATATAGACTACACCTAAAGCTTGTACTTTCTCTTCACCACCACTTGCTCATTGGGGATTTCTTGTTGTAGGTAAACTGATTGAAATTGAACAGCAGAACTCTCTTCACACCACCATGCGTCCAGGTTGGGAAGACCTGGTTAGACGCTGCTTGCAGATGTTTCTCCATCTAAGTGAGGGGCAGCCGTGGTCCTTCAAACGCCACTACCAAGATGGTATGTATTTCTGCACTGTCTTGCCATCCAGCCTTCTCTCCATCACCCAGTCACTACCTTTAAACAAACATGCAGTAGCATGTTCTGTTTGGATCTGTTTGGTCTTAGTGCTACAACCTATGGTGGTTGGTTTATTTACCTATGCATTTTTAATGTTGTATGTTCAGTTTTTTGTCAGCTATTTTGGAGGAGTGGCTTTAATTATCTTTTTTTTTCCTGCTTCTTTCTGTTCCAGCTTTACATAATGGCCATGCGGAGACGCCGCTTTACCGCTTCTCACTCTCTGATGGAACCCCAGTCACAGCTCAAACAAGGAGTGACCTCTGTAGGAATCCCACTACAAATGAAGCACACTCGTTCCTGTCCACACATCTTCTGCAAAGGTGCAAATTGTCTAAATAACAATTTGATTTTTATAGTCTGTCTCACTGTTTTGTAGAACTGAATTGTTGTCATGTTTTCACCTGTATTTATGTATTTTTATAGGGAGCACAGTGGTTATCGTGGGAACCAGGGTGGTGGCATGAGGCCTCAAAACATGGGTATGAACAATGCGAACCAACAGATGAATATGGGCCCAGGAGGTGGGATGGCCATGAACAGGGGCTATGGTATGGCTGAACAGGGCAACATGCCACAAAGAGGAGTTCCTCCATATGCTGGGGGCAACCGTATGAACCCCATGAACCAGATGAATCAAATGAATCCCATGCATCAGATGAATTCTATGCATCAAATGAATTCCGTACATCAGATGAACAACATGGGTCACATGAATCAGATGAATTCCATGCATCCAATGAACTCCCCAATGAACTCAATGAACCAAATGGGGTCCATGAATCAGATGGGCCATCACGGTATGCATCAGCAGCACCAGCACCAGCACCAGCATCAGCAGATGGGTCAGTTCCATGGAGCTGGAGGTGGACCTGCAGGCGCAGGGTACGGGATGGGAATGACGAGCCCTCCGCAAGCCAGTCCAGGGATTAATGGTCCTCCGCACAATGTCATGGGTTCGCCCAGAGTCCGAGGAAGTCCCTTCTCTCCTGGAGGTATGAGCCATACTATTATGAGACTGCAAAATTTAATAATCTATTGAATTACAGTTGTGTGAAAAAGTATTTGCCCCCTTCCTGAATTTTTTTTTTTAACATTTGTCACATTTTTCAGAATTAAAAAAAGTAATCCTTCCCGTAAATCATGAATTAACTGCAGTTCCAGTAGCCACACCCAGGCCTGATTACTGCCAGACAAGTTTAATCAAGAAATCACTTAAATACAACCTGTCTGACAAAGTGAAGCAGGCTAAAAGAGGTCAAAAAGCAGCACGTTATACCACAATCTAAAGAAACTCCACAACAGCTGAGAAACAAAGTCATGGAAATCTGGAAAGGGGTACAAAGCCATTTCTAAGGTTTTGGAACTCCAGTAAACCACGGTGAGAGCCATTATTCACAAATGCAGAGAACTTTGGACAGTGGTGAACCTTTGGACAGTGGCTGGCCTTCCAAAATTGCTTCTAAGAGCTCATCAGCGACCCCTCCAGGAGGTCACAAAGAACCCAGAATGCCATCTAGAGAACTGCTGGCCTCCGTGTTCATGATTCAACAATAAGAATGACATTTGGAGAGTTCCAAAGAGAAAACAACTTCTGACCAAAAAAGAACACAAAGGCTTGTCTCACATTTCCCCAAAACATCTCTGATGAATGTGGTAGTGTGATGGTTTGGGACTGCTCTGCTGCTTCAGGACCTGGACGACTTGCCGTGATTGATGGAACCGTGAATTCTGCTGTAGCAGAAGATCCTGAAGGAGAATATTCAGCCTGAAGTTTGTGGCCTGAAGTTCAAGCACACTTGGTCTATGCAGCAGGACAATGATCCTAAACACACCAGCAAATGTACCTCTGAATGGCTCAGAAAATTAACAACAAAATTAGTCCAGCTTGAAATCCAATTGAGATGCTTTGGCATGACCTGCTTTAAAACCCTCCAATGTGGCTGAATTAAATCAATTGTGCAAAAAAGCAATTCCTCCACAGCAATGTGAAAGACTCACTGCCAGTTATCGCAAACATTTAATTGCAGTTTTACTGTCAAGGATGATATAACCAGGTATTAGTTTTAGGGGGCAATTACTTTTTCACAGCACTGTAGTTGTAGATACTCAAAACATCATTTTTTTTAATTTAATGGATTGCTTCTGGTTGTGTCCTTTGCAGGTATGAATTCTCCCATGAGCTCCACTCATGCTGGTAACTCCGGAGGTGGAGGGGGAGCTACCACCTTCTCTAGCAACGCTTTGAATGCCCTTCAAGCCATTAGTGAGGGAGTGGGCAATCCAATGCCTTCCCCGCTCACCTCTCCTCTTCAGAAGCCTGACAGCTCCCCAAGCATCAACTCTACCAATCAGGCAGCAGGGGGACCCTGTAAACCTTCCCTCCCAGCCTACTCTGACACCAGGAGCCCAGGCAGCTCATTGGGGGTTGGTGGAGAGCAGCAGTCTCAGCAGCATCCACACACCCCTACCAGCGACAGCCCTCCTGATAAACCAGACAGTCAGGCCAGCAGAGAGGCAAGTCTGGGTGGGGGAGAATCCAACAGACGGGGGCCCGACACCAAGTGCAACAAGAAGCTTTTGCAGCTCCTCACCGCTTCTACAGATGAGCTGGTGCCATCTAATCACACGGCGAGCTCTGGGCCCAGCTCCATGCCCGAGGGTAAAGATGGAACTGCTGGTGTCACCAGTCCCTCCTCCTCGACAGGAGTGTCCTCCTCTACAAGTGGCAATCACGCTGCCGTTTCCTCCTCTGGTGGCGCAGGAAATGTAAATAATCAGTCATTGCAGGAAAAACACAAGATTCTCCATAAGCTCCTGCAGAATGGGAACACTCCAGATGAAGTGGCTCGCATCACAGCTGAGGCCACAGGCAAGAGCGGCTTGGATTCAGGGGCACCAGAGCCAGGGCCTGCTACCACTGGAATGGTTAGGGGGTCAGAATCAAAGCAGGAGCAGCACAGCCCAAAGAAGGAGAAAAACAATGCCCTCCTTCACTACCTCCTCAATAAAGATGACTCTAAAGAAGGGGGGGATATAAAGCCAAAGGATTTGGATGGGAAAGGTGCTCAGGGGACAGGGGTCACCAGCTCTGACCACCATAACATGGATGACAAGGTCAAGCTAGAGCCAGCTGATGAGGTAGGGCTTTTTCTCAAAATCTCTTATGCATGCATGTTCTCAGATGTGGTGTAAGACACCTTTTCAGACATTGTTTCTGATCGTTCCTGTTTTTTCCTGGTTCAGACGGAGACCCTGGAGACTATTCTGGGTGTTCCCAGGAACAACTCTGGCTTCTTTCCAGACTCGGATCCCAGAGTTGGAAAGGAAACTGGAAACAAACAGGGAAATATTCCTGACAGTTTACATGGTAAGTCAGTCAGTATAATCAAGTGCATCATGTAATTTAAATCTAATGCTAAGCAGAAATGTGCAGATGAGAAGAGTGTGAAAGAACTCTAAACCTAACCCTAATATTTGTTTCAGAGGGAGAGAGAGGCCCCATGCTTCCAAGCCAGCGTGTTGCCTATCAGAGAACCTTGTCCTTGGATGCCAAGCCTATGGGCGGAGAGGGAGGAGTGGGAGGCGGTCTGGCTATGAGAAGAAATATTCCCTGCCCCTCACTGGTCAAACAGGAGAACATGGACACTCCAATCCGAGCACCTGTGCCTAATGGCTATCCTGCAGGCATGGGTGTGTGTCCACCAAGAGGCAATCCTACAAGTAACTTAAGCACTTACTACTTAAAATGTTTTAAGATCACCAGGTTGTTTCTGAAAACTTGAGTCCAACAGAATAAACTGCATGAGAACATTTTGAGTTCTAGTTACTTTAAATTTTTAGTTAGAGCCAGTACCTTTAAAGCACAGAAGCTTAAGCTTCAGTACCCAGTGAGTGACAACACTTGGTAATGAAACGCTGTATATTTTTCTGCTGTTCAGGAGGCATGGGTAGAGGCATGGGTATGCATCAGCGCCCTCCCATGGCAGGACCAGGGGAATGGGGGATGCCGAGGCCCAGCGGCAGCCCTGTTGCTGGACCAGGGCACCCTGGCATGGGTCGCTCTGGCCCAGTGGGAGCACCCTTAATCAACCGCTCCATCAGTGCACCTCCTGGAAACACCAGGTCGATGCTGCAGCAGCAACTCATGGATATGGGTATGTCGCATGTCTCTGTTGTAGACTCTGAACCTAAAACAAGTGTCTGTATTATGTTTTAACTTCATTTGTGTGCACTATGACATGACTATAAAATGAAAATAATTTTCTGTTAACTGGATTTTGGATGTTGTGACTACATTTTTTTGGTCATACATGTATTTCTATCACCTCTGCAGGTACCAATGAAGTTAATGTGGGCATGAGCCCATTTCCTGGACATGGGCCCCCGCCTCGGTCACCCTCCTGGCCAGACCCTGCCATGGGAATGGAGAGACCACAGAATAACACAAACAGGTGAACCTTTTGCACTGGTCCCACATTCATCTCCTCTGATTGTAATAGATGTCAAGCTAAATTCAACAGCTAAACATTAGATTCTGAAGTTTCCATCTTAACAATTTGTGGTTTTTTGGGGGGGTTAGGGACCAGTTTGCACACCCGCTTGAAGAGCTGCTGGGGCCCCTGACCAATAGTGAAGGGCCAAGTGACGAACTTGTAGACCAGTTGGACTCTCTGCTCAAGGCTGCTGATGTCAGTGCTCTGCAGGAGATTGACCGAGCTTTAGGCATCCCTGAAATAGTGGGCCAGGTAAGAGGCACGCTTGCATCAAGACCATTGTTAGAACCACTTTTAGTAGATTGCAAACTATGGTGTACTCCCAAAAGTTTGTGGTTCTTGTAGTTGTATCAGCTTGATTAGGTACTCACTAGCATACATAGGAGTTATAGCAAAGTTTAGCCCATTAACAAAGCAGCATCTTTGTACACCAGGCTCAGGGACCTGACGGACATCCACACGGCCAGGATCAAAGCCAGGGCCCATGCCCACCACCATCAGGGCCTTTCCCAGGGCCAGAGTCCTCCATGGGCATGGACCAAAAACCCATGTATGGCCAAGGCTACCCAGGGCCCCCATCAATGGGCATGCAGCCTGGTTATGGTGGCAACACGATGCAAGGCCAGTCTCCTGGAAGCTTCAACCCTATGATGAACCAGATGGGTCAAGCAGGGGGTTTCCCTGGCATGGCAGGCATGGGGGGTATGGGCAACCCCCGTGCAAAAATGACAAGGCCTTGCATGATGAATGCCACTAAGCCTCTGAGACTGCAACTACAGCAGAGACTACAAGGGCAGCAGGTGATCTCTCTCTGGCACACAGAAAATTTTCTTCCATATTGTGATTTTTT
>VUQK01015340.1:27083-42581 GCA_015106715.1 Bujurquina vittata
TATATCCCCCCTTTTTTTTTTTTTATTTTTAATAATACTTTAAAAACTTTTTTTTTTTTTTTTTTTTTTTTTTTTTTTTTTTTTTTTGCCCTCTGTCCTAGGTCGCAGCTGACAGGGCGGAGGGAAGGCCGGGTGGGCAGAACAATGGGAGTGCGGTGCAGGGATTGTGGGAGAGAATCTAGGCTGGAGCCACAGTGTCTGGAGCGCCCCTCCACTCCCCTCATCCAGCTTTTGTTCAGCTGCAAAAGCTATCAGCACTTCCTACTGACACCAACAATAACTCCACACAGCTGGGCCCTTTTTAGCCTGTTTACAGCACATCAAGGCAAGGGGAGAGAGAGAGAGAAGACAGAGGGAAGAGGCAGAGGAGGGGAAAAGAAAAGTGAAACATATTAGCTCCTGATTTTAACTGACAGAATGGCAGTGCCCTCTCTCAGCTCCCCTTCCCTCCTTCATCACTGACACAGAATTCATTTCCCAGTGGAGCTTTTTATATGGGAGCTGATTACAGCTCAGCGTTTACATTTTTTAATTTTTTTTATTTTTGACTAGCTACTGTTTGTATAGCAGTTGCAAAATCACACATCCATCAAATGGCAAAAGAAACAGCAGTATTTTTCTTTTAAGGACACTGTGTATCTTTTATGCCAGTACACAAACATTTTCCTGGTAGCATTTTTCTAGATAAGTTGTTCCATTTGGTGGAGGGGAAACATATTAGCTAATACGCCCTCTTTATCGCTACAGCAAACAGATCTACAAAAGCACACTGCAGGAAGCCACACGGGGGAAAGGTTGCTGCAGGAATTCATTCAGAGGAAATAGGACATTCCAGTAATGCTTTGACACTTTTGCTGCTGTTATTATTGCTGCTAGGACAATAAGTAGCCCTCGTACTACTTCCTGAAACATGAAAGTGACCAAAGCATAATAATGGTTTCTTAGACAGAGGATTTTACTTTGGTTATGATTCTTCAGATACGCTGTTGAAAAGAAATGCAGGAATTTGATTATGAAATGAGAGCACCATTTGTAAGTTTTCAACAATTTTTACTAACACACACACACACACACACACACACACACACACACACACACACGCACACCGCACCTCGCAGCTGTGGGATTAGTTTCCAGTTCCCAGTCAGGCTCTTCCTGTTTGCTTGATAATGATCACACCTGTGTGCAGGTGTGTGGAGAGGCTCATATGGGACTGGGAGGAGGGGTGAGTGTGGTGTCAGGTATATATATATATATATATATATATAAAAAACTTGTGGTACCACACCACAATGTCACGTCTATCCTCATCTGATTGGTGGATTATCGGTGGGCACCTCAGGCTCATCGGTCAACAGATACAAATGCAGAGATTTTAGTCTGAATGTGAAAGTTGTTTTTTTTTTTTAAACATGGTGTGTCACACCTTCTGTGGGTGTGTTTCCCAGTGGATCCTTGTGTGCCCTGGCGTGGCCTGGCACCTCCCTGGCAAGCCCAGCCCGTGTAATGACTGAGAACCAGTGGTTAGGACTCACTTCCTGTGGGAGCTCTGGTTCAGAGATGTATCATCAAAAGTGCAGACCGGCTGGAGCCTCGCCGCCTGTTGGGTGTTTTTCCTGTGTGCAGGGAGCAGACTGGGTGGGTGGATGGACGCCCTTCCCTGAGAGCCAGGGGCAGGTTACAGGAACACTATCTCCATCTGATAGTTGGTGTACAGCTGAAGCCCACGGAGATCCTTGACACTCCTCCACCCACACACCCATCCACCCACCCCCAGGTGTCCTCTGCTCTGCGTCCTTGGCCTGAGAGGACAGCTTGGTCCCTCTATATCTGTTTCTCTCAGTTGCGTTCATGTGTATGTGTGCATTCACCGGACCCAAAGCTCACCCCTCCTTTACACCCCTGTGGCCATCTCCCTCCGCCTGGTTCCCACACACACTATCAAAGCCCTTTAATGGTTTCTAATTAGCTCCCCATCTGCTGGTGACAGCGCACTGGTGGCATGCTAAAGCACCCATTGAGAGCATAGGCATTGTGCTCTGGAATACTTTCCACTCCAGTGGCAATTGCCTGGAGAGCGAGCTTTAGCTGGGAGTGCGTGTGTTGTGGGGAGGAGTGGGTGTTTAGAGGGGGACTGGTAGTCTTCTCTAGGGTTAGGGGCTTGGGGGAGGGCAGGGGTGGAGGGATACACAATGAGAGACAGTGTTACGGCTTGTTGCAAATCTAATAACACCAGAGTCCCTTTACCCTTCAGTGGTCATCCCTATCACCCACCAACCCTCCATCCTCCCAGCACCACCAGCAAGTATGTCACCTCAGCCCTCCCTCTACTTCTTTAAGTATAGCAACAGCTTGACATCACACAGGAGTCATTTGGATGTTTTAGCACCAACTTTATATTGAGACTATAGTAAAACTGCCAGGACAGCCTTTATCCTGAGAAGCTGCACTCTTGGACTGAGCAATGCACCTCTATAGACACTGTAAATGTAGCCTAATGAGGCCTCTTCATTAGTGCAGCCTGTGTACGTGTGAATACTGGCTGTTTGTCAGAGCCTTTAAGACCCTCTTCTTTCCAGGACTTCCAGCAGAGTCCAGGACCACTGGTAGCGGAGGGGGGGGGGGGACCAGCTGTTCCCAGCTGGTAGCCACAAGATGCCTATGGGGGACAGGCCTGATTACTGCTGGCCAGCTGCCCCCTGCTGTAGAAGAGAGATGGAGGACAATAAATAAGAGCTTCTGTCTACACTCACACGTCGACTGTTAGCTTATTTTACCCAAAACATTCTTGTTGGACTGCTTTTGAGGAATAAAAGATAAATGCATACTGTATAACAATTAACTGCCCTGAAAGTGAACTTAAAAGAGAGATATTTACTGTAGATTCCTAAACATGTATTTTTGGCGTGTGAGAGTTCTGGATGCTCCTGAACTGAAGCAAAGATGGGAACTCGTTCTGTTATTTTTAAGATTCCATGGTAACTGAATGCATCCCTTTGAAATGACAAGTAAGGCCTTATGTTAAGCCACATATTTGTGTGTGTCTCTGTGTGTTGTGAGACAAATGGCCCGTCACCTGACCTCTCTCTCCATCACACACACACACCCGCACATCCCCACAGCTGCACAGAGGCGTCCAGTCAGCACGGCCAGGGGACATGGGAGCCAAAGCCCAACGATGGAGCACGGACAGTGGCAGCTGGGGAGCTGACAAAGGCCCATTCAGAGGACCCAGACCTGGAGACAATGGCTGGGCCAGGCTGAGCTCTCTCCTCCACTCTTCCACCAAAAGATTAATACTTCAGATGGGCTTCCCTGTGGCAGGCAGGGCTAAAAGGAGAGCCCTCCTATTTGTCACTGGGCATTGTGCGAGTCGCCTGAGAACCAACCTCTTGGATGGGCTTGACAAATGAGAGCCGCCATTGACAGTGAACAGATTGGGCCTGCCACTTTTGTTTTGATTGTGGAGCGGTTATAATCAAGTTATTTGGGCCTCGGGGAGTTTTTGTTTCTTGCTCCTGATGCTCTTGACACTAAAGTCCCACCTGACCAGTCTCTGCTGGCTCAGATGTGATTTGAGCCTGCTCAAGTTTCTCCTTGTGTTTGTTGTTTCTATTTATCAAAGCTGTATAGAAGGTGCAACAGCAAGAGGAAGTGAATTTACTTGGGTGTGGGAAATCTTTTCATGCAAACTCCAGAAGGCAGTGCAGGTGCAACAGGTGTAGGTGTGTGTATTCTTGTCGCAGAAGAGCCACGGTGTGAGGTTATTGTAATGTTTTCTATGCATATGTCCCTTGTGCACATGACCTGAATAATGTGTTAAAAGAAAGAGCTCAGCCAGGGGACTACAGTAACCAGAGACCCTGTTAGGTAAGGGTGAATGCAAGCTGCTCGGGTGTGCCTCCTCCTCCACCCCCCCCTCACCTCCTCTGGAACCCTGTGAGCGCAGGTGTTTAGCCCCCAGCAAGCCAGCATTTCAGGTTAAACTGTAGGAACGCTGCCCCGCCTTCACACCGGGAACTAGAAGTGGCCGCAGAGTGCACAGCGTCACACCTGCACACCTGTGCTCCCAGTATGTGTCTGTGTTTTTGCTACTGTGATCACATCACATGATTTCTCAACAGGAAATATTCTGCCACTGAAGCTTGCCCAGAGAAGAGAGCACACATTCAGCATGTTATATGCAAATATCATTTGTAAGCCTCATAGCCAAATTAAACTGACCCAAAAAATGTTTTTTGCCCTTCGCCAATCAGCTTTTGCCTCTCTGACTCAGCGACAAATAAGGATAGAACCATTCTTTGCATGCATTGCAGCTTCGGCCAAGGCCATCTGCCCCGTCTGTCCTGGCGTTATTGCTATGCATCAGCCAGCAATTCTCACGATAAAGGAATGTAGCCATCTTTAAACGTACATCGACCCCCCCTCAAGTGACACAAGCGTCATTCCCCTTTCCCTGTTCCCACCCATTCTTCATCTCACCGAGTGTCCCCTCTTGTATCCGAGTGTACATCACCCACTTATCCACCCCCCTCCACCACTGGCTCTGTTGGGTCCTTCCACTGCCAGTCATCCCGTCCCCTCGGCTGCCCAGTCAAGATCCTCCTCTGGTTCCCACGTAGAGCTGAAAAATACGCAGCTAAGATGAGAGCCCTGCTTTTCACCCAGGGCCCTCTTCCAGGAATTTGCTTGTGAGAATCTTTGATGCAGCAGAAGGTGCCCTACTTTTAAACCTCATTCTTCTCCCTGGGATTGTTTCAGAGAGTTTAACAAAAGGGGAAAGAGTCTGTGTGCGGGGGTCAGCAGGGGTGTGTGCATATGTGCATCTAGGTTATACTCGTGCACGTGCTTGTGTTTATGCAGCAGTGTGTATGTGTATGTGTGTGTGTGCACGTGAGGGGAGGGTTGGAGGATTATAAAGAGGAAGTGAATGGGAAGTACACACTCAGTGACAAAATAAGAGGGAGACATTCCTTTGCTGCCCCTCCTCTCCTCTTCCCTGCTCCCTCTTTCTCTTCTCTCCATCCGCTGTGGCAGGGCCCTGGGAAAATCAAACAGGTGGTTTGTGCCTGGCAGGAAAGCTGGCTGGGCCCGGGGTGGGCAGGCCTACAGGCTGCTGGGGGCTATCAAAAGCTCTTAGCCCCAGCTTTAGGCCAGCACTCTGAATGGCCCTGGGCTTCATTATCATGTGAATTCTGGGAACTGCCCCGGGCCCCCAGTAACACCAGTGAGCTGCCCATATGGTGTTCGCTTGGCAACTAGGGAGACCCCCCACCACCCCCAATCTCTCTACTCCTAGTACTACTCCTCCATTCCAGCACTTCTGATATCAAGGGAGGACAAGGAGAAGAGGGAGGCCCAGAGCCCTCAGCCTTTACTTTCTTCTTGGGAGGGGGGCCGGACCACACAGAGCAGCACTGGGCAGTCCTCTGGGACCCTGGATGACACTACTGCCCTACAGAGCATTACAGCTAGCACAGATCTGGGTGTATTTAGCAACTGAATTAGCATTAAAGACACATTCTAAAGCTGTCAATTTAGCATCAGAAGCCAGCGCTTTGGCAGATAGAGATGTCCTCACCCTCATCACTTTTCGGAGGGGGGTCCTAATCGGACACCCACCTTTTATCATCCAAGCTTAGAGGGGAGTTTGCCTCTGAGCAATCACTATCAATGCCATTTGTCATCTACTGCATGCCAGTCTGGGTTGAGAATTTTTCCCTCTTTTATTTTGTTTTTTCTCATTAAAATTAAATGTTTTTCAGAGATTGCTTATTTGAACATTGGCAGATGTGTTGTAAAAAATCATAAAAACCCTCTTAAGCCTTCTTTTCCCAAAAGATAGATTTATATCATTGTCTTTGTCTCATAACTGTGATGTTTATGGAACGGTGGATGAAGGATTACAAGTCGATGGTGCGAGCTAAGCACAGCTCTATTTTGGTCTCTGCAATGGAGATGGCATATAGCGGCCTTCATTTACTTTAATAATTTCTCTACACTGACTGATGAAGTGATTTCAAATGCTGCTACATTCATTTAGTGAGCTGAAGCAGTCAAGATGTTCGCAATCATACAGTACCAGTTAAATGTTTGAACACACTCAGTGTGTTTCAAAAGTTTAATAAAGTTTCTGTTACTGATAGAGCTGCATGAATATGCAGTAGGAGTCCCAGTACAATCCATCTGAGTTAAATAGCCTCGTGAGTCATCTGATTTTCCTGGATGAGGATGAGGACACTTTAGAGGAGATGTCACTTAACAAGAGAGCAGGAATGCTGATCCGGCTCCTGCAGATGGCCACCTGTGTTATAGTGTAGTGGGGGTGGGAGAGCTGGAAGGAGGAAGTGTGTGAGCAATGTGTTATACATGCCACATGATCTCATGCTGATGAAGAGACTCTGGATGGCTCTGGCATTGTTCATTGTGATCACTGATGTATGTGTGTGTGTGTGGTGGTGGTGGTGGTGGTGGGGGTATTTATATATCTCTTTGTGTGTATTTGTGCACATGTGTGAGCTTAGACACTGATCTTATATAGCACATGTGGACAATCTAGGCAGCTTACTTCACTACTTGCACCTGTGATGAAGAAGGCAAGGTATGGAAAACACAGGGAGGGAGAGAGAGAGAGAGAGAGCTGAAAGTGTGATCTGACTTCTGAGGAACTCTACTGGTGATTCATGCTGTTACACATGGAGCGATTCACTCCCTCTGCAGCTGTGCGGGCCACATGTTCAATATGATTTCACAACATCTTTCCTATCCTTGGAAATTCCTTTTTTTCATGAAGCCTTCTCGCCCTCTTCACTCCTGTCAGTGTGCTGGCGGTGTTGTCTTGACACAGAGGCAGGTGCATGCCTTAGTCATTCCTCTCTTTCCCAAATGGCTCCGTGTTTAACTGAGGCTTTAGTCAGCCAGAAAGCCCTCTCAGAGTCATGTGTTTTTCTTACAGTAGGCTTCACTGTGCTGCTGGTGATAGTGTTGTTGTTATCACTAAGCTTACCACTGCTGCCTTTAGGCGTCAACAGCCAGGTGCTAGCAGAGCAGTGATTTCTCAGCTTGTGATCCTTGAGTTACTCAGCATTTCTAGGTTTCCCTTCCTGCTTTTTGCCAAAGTGACATGTTTATCTTTGCAGTATCATGCTCTCTCTTGCTAGGATTCGATCCATGTCCACTTTCGATCCAGGGAAAAGTCTGTGGACTCCCACCCAAGATGACGTGTGTGTGTTGGGGCTGTGATTCATCCCACAGCTGCCCCTCCTGACCGGCTCTAGCTCTGCATGAGCAAAACATCCAATGTTCAGACTGCTGTTCACAACAAACCTGAGCTCATAGCAGTGGGGAAAGTAAAGCCGCTTTCACACTTGGAATTTGTGGTAATGCCATGTTCAATTATCCAGGTAACATGATTGTTCCGCACAGATTAGGCTGTGCTCACGTGAGACTTGGATTCTGCGGGGCTCAATTTTGTCAAAGCTTTGATGTCACTGCATGGCAATGCACTTCATTCCCGGGCCTCAAATATATTTGATAAACAACTGTGCTGGTGAGACATTGACTGAGTTTTTTTTTTTTTTAATTTAAGAGGCTAACTCATACTATTTTTCATCCTTATTTCTTGTCATTTACTCATTTATTTGAGTGCACATTAATAAAAAGAAAAACACTTTAAAAAACACGTGTTAGCCCTGAAGGCGAATAAGTTTGTTTACACTGTATGAACACAAGGATGCAGTAATTGAGTGCACCAAACCAGTCATGGCACTGACAATGAAGCTCATCTGGTATCGAGTATTACATAACAAGGAAAAATTAAATGGTGGTCATTTGTCAGTGTCACTGTAGAGCCCTGCTTTTGCTCTCAGTTACATTTATTTAATCACAGCTGGTCGAAAACTGTGTATTCAGTGCTGTACTTCAGCAGGCTTATAACTGTGGAACATCAGCTTCCTGCCAACACGGGAAACTTCTAAATTCCTCTCGATATCTTCCTAATGAAAAGCATTATATCGAAGAACATGGTGACCTTTAGAGTGCTTTGCAAAGGGAACATCGCTGCCTGTGGTTTGAGAAAACTGCTAGCATCGTTATTAGAGATCTGCTCCGGTTGGCCAGACTACCTGACAGATATACAGAGAACTGCCACAAGTTTGGATGAGTTGTGCATGTGGGAACAGAGCCACTTCAACTCAAAACTATCAGCTCTTAAAATTCTTGAATGGCTCTAACAGTGAAATGGCTTACAGATACCTCAATATTTTCTGAAAAGATAAAAACAACTAAAGAAAGATGATGTGGAGTGGTGAAAGCGCTCTGGGGGAGTGATAGTGTTACCCTTATTGTCCTCAATGACTATTCTTTATGAGATATCATGGAAATGGACATAAATTGCAGGCACTTTAGGGACATTTTATGTGTCATATAAAAGTTAGTTGTAATCAAGGGTGAGGTGTTCATGGCATGAATGCATGGACATTAGTGTAAGGTCGGTGGTGGCCCTTGGTAACTTTTGTGTAGCTTCTTGTGTGGGATAGAAGTACTACTCTACATTACAAGCATCTACATTACTCTACATTACTCTACATTACTCTACATTCACTTCATGTGAATTTGATAGAAGTTCAGAAACAAGAGAGACCAAGAATGATGTAAGTTAAGCTCTTGTGCTGCAGTCGTCACAGGAGACTAACCCTTCCTAACACCTCATGAGTGATAAAGGTAAATAGTAAGGTAAATAAAGGTAAAGGTAAATAGATTCTGGACTTCATGAAACGTCATGAAACAAATACTGGTTTGCTTATAACTTGAATGCTGACAGGTAGCATTTGATATGTGGTATCTATAAGGAGCTATTTGTATTGTTTCATGTGGGATTTTACTTCTTAATCCCCCTCTCCACCCACACACACACACACACACACACACACACACATCTCTTATCCCTCTTCGCGCCAAAAGAGCCAGCAGGAGAAACTGAAAGAAAAGAGAATGGGCCTCCGAAAGGCGAGGAAAGAGTTGAGTTGAGGAGCAAGTGAGTGAGATGGAGAATGAGAAAATGAGAAGGAGAGACAGCATGGAATCTTTTCTTTGGGGCCTTAAAGACATGTTTTCCTCAGATGTTGGCTCTTCTTCAGATGCTAATAGTCCACTATTCCCAAGCTGGGCCTTAGCATAACAATGCAGTGGAAGTGAAAGAGCTAAACCTCTGCTTTCTTTAAGAAGCCAAAGCTGGGCTTTTCTCGTAGACTAATGCCCCTTTCTCTCTTTGTGCTCCCAGTGAAAGGCCTGTGGAACGCAAAGGCAAGGTGATCACAGAGTTTACTGAAAATGAGACTGAAACAACACATGTGCCTGGACTAAAACTGTATTGGTGAAGTCAGTGAAACTCAGGAGAAATGACCAAATATAGAGCAGTGAGCTGGATGGCCCCGAGCCAGGGTGCTCACTCTCTCAAGTATGATGACAACAGCCATTTTGGATATTATCAGCTTTTGCTTTTAAAGCTGTGCTGAATTATGCCTGTTGGAAGACCCCGACCCAAATGTTATGACTGTGTGTCCACGCTGACTCTAAGATGACAGTGTCCCATCTGAAATACGGTTGTGAGCCTGAAGGGGTTGTTGGATGAACTGCAGTCTGACCTTGATGAGGCCCTAGATACTGTTTGTAAGGCCCTGATAGTCCTTGATAACAAACACAGAACATATGGCTTTCTGCTGTATCATTTATCAGAGCAAAATAAACGGGATCAGAGGTAAAGGACATGCAGGAGGACACAAAGATACCATAGGTTGCACTGACTGCTCCAAAACATCATGACTTCAGCTTATCCATGTTTGTACAGAGTTGGACTGATCCTTCTTGTTCTATGTATTTCATTATTTTTTATTAATAGGGATCCACTGAAAATTGGAAGATTTTCAAAGGCCAGCAACTGAAATGTGGTTTCAAGACTGTGTTTTAATACACCGAAGTAAATACAAATATTTGGCAATTAAAATATGCAACACTGCATTCAAAGGGAATTCATAGCTTTAAGGAAGCAGTCGGCAATTTCAAGAAATAAATGCTATTATGGTGAAAAATATGCAAAATAGGTTAAGCTTTACTTTTCAGCAAATAGAAGTTAAAAAGAAGATGCACGGTGTACGTAAGGAAAGAAAGTGAAATGCAAACACAGCAACAGGGCATTTATGCGAACACAATAAATGATATTGAAAAAAAATTCAGACTATTAATAGCAGCCATATGCTTCATATATGTTTTGTGAAGTGTGATGTTGAAGATTTAATAGCTAAGCTATTAGCTTGCAACAGGCATTCGCAGCATAAGCTATTGCTAGCAAGCCGAGCTAGCAATAGCTAGCCCGTATACTGTACATATACAAACACAGTGCATCCATCCATCCATCCATCCATCCATTCATTTTCTTCCACTTATCCGGGTCAGTCTAAGCAGAGAAGCCCTCTCCCTAGCCACCTCCTCCAGTTTACTTGGGGAACACCGAAGCATTCCTGGGCCAGAACCAGCCCAGTCTTCTTTGGAAGAGATTTCTACCAGCTATTTTCGTGCAAAGGAGACTAAACCTCAGTTAATATAATCATAATAGAATAATATTATTTTATTTGATCTTCTAATTCTAATAGATGTACCCACCTTTAATATAATTTATGTGGAACAAAGTAAGAAAAGACAAAGGGAATTTAAAAAAAAATGTAATTACTTTTGCCATTGTTCATCTTGATGGCATTCAGACTGAACAGGTTCGGGAGTTTAGATATCTCAGCTTGCTGATAACAGAGAAGACAATAGTGTTGACTGGTGAGACGTGTAGCTACCTGGTGTCTAATCACTTTAAATTGAATTTCATCCCTGCCACTCTTAATGTAACCTAATGTTGGTCAGAACCACACAGAGCTCATAGACTAACCTAACCTTTGTAGTCTGCACTGAACAAAAATTTTCATGTAACAAATTATAAAAAGTTACAGTGTTTTGATTTGTTTTGAACGATGTCACTTTATGGACAAAATAACTTAACACGCCCTGTATAGCTCCAGTAAATGTCCAGTTTTCAGCAGTCCTAGCCCTTGAAAATAATCTCTATTTTTCCTCCCCTGCCCTGCCTTTCTTACATCTTTCTCAAGCTCTGAGAAAGAATTTATCTCACATTTCCTGGAATGCAGCTGTAACTTTAGCTACTGTTTGATTATCAGAAACAGTTTGCGTATTTGATGATATTTGTTGATCTGTTGGAAATGTTGCATTTGCCACTTAAAAAGCATAGATCGGCACAAAAAAAACACCTTTCCAGATGACTCCAGCCCACTTTAACCCCTGAGGACAGAACCAGAAATTATGCGTAAACTATGTTTTATTGGCTCTTTCATCTCTTCAAAAATATCTTTATTTATGCTGCAGAGCTGGACATTTTGCAGAAAATGTTTGCATCTCTGGGTATTTATTCTCTTTTGGAGCAAGCCTCCAAAAAAACAGTCCAGAAATACAGTTTTTGGCACTTCTACCTTAATTTTCCACCCTCTGAGAGGTTGCCACTTGAGGCCAGATAGTAATGCGTCACTGATAAGACTTTAACGGCATCAGCATAGTGATGTGTGAGTTTGAAGAAAACCAGATTGGCTTTCATTTGTGTTTATCTCACAGTGACAACAGCTGTCTGAGAGTATTGTTGCATTATTAGCTGATTAAATTTGTGCATTCCTTTTTCCTTTGTAGGCCAGCCTCCTGTCCAAACACTGGAGCTTTTTCAAAAAAGGGACTTCAGATGGTGTCGATCTGGCTGCTTTAAGTGCCCCCTAGTTTCCAGCTTTTAACCTATTAACACCTATAATGTTCCCCCATCTCTCGCTTTCTCTCTTTCTCCATCCCTACAGATCTGCTTTACTCCTTCTCTCTTTCTGTTTATGCAGATAAGCAGTTGGTCCAGGTGCAACACAGAGGAAGTTAGCACCTCCTCAGCACAGAGACACACTCTATTTACATGCAAAACACTGGGCTCAGTCAGAAAATGTGTGAGCACAGGTGTGTGTGTGTGTGTGTGTGTGAGAGAGAGAGAGAGAGAGAGAGAGAGAGAGAGAGAGAGGGATGTTGTTACTGGAGCCACTAATCTGTTTGTCCTGATGTACTCTGTGTTTGCCTCGATACTGTTGGATCTCAGCATTGTGTAATTAGATGCTTTGTGGAAACAGTTTTCTATTGTAGACTGGGGCAGATTGCAGAAGAAGCAGCTGAAAACATGCCTCTTGCAGCCTGTATTTACTCGTGCTGAATTGAGCTTTTTGGGCTCTTTCATTTCTGTGCGTGTATACATGTGTAGGTTGAGAGGAAGTCGGTGGTGGCACCCAATGTCATTTTAAGCGGAGCGCCTGGCGCCATGGCATTGGGAACATCACTCCTTGGTGCCAGGCTCATTTTTATAAGCACTCAGTAAATGACACACAGCTGGCGGCATTGAGACAGCTGTCACTGCCGTCACTATGCCTTAATCTGCCTCTCCCTCCCTCTATGCGTCTTTCCCTCTCTTTCCCTCCACTCTCTCACACTGTGGTGTTCAGCTGGGCTGCCTCCCTTCCTCCTCCCTCCTCCCCTCCCTTCAGGGTCCAGACTTCGTGGAGCCGAAGCTGCAAAAAACTCGCTTCCTGGAGCTGGTACTCACTTCCTTTGCTTTTTGTGGGACTTCCTGTGCTGCCTCTGTGATCAGGCCGGTCAGAGCTGACTCTCTGGGAGAAACTTCCTGATGCACAGACAGCTGGGGAGATAATTCTCTCTTTCTGCCTTTGTCAGGATTTTTTTCTGTCTTACTTTCTGTGTCTCCAGAGGTCTCTTTCCACCCTTCTGTACTGTTTTTCCATTTATTCTGCTAAGCTGCAGGTTTATTTTTATTCAATGCAAAGCAAATTAGATTCCCCAGAGACAGATCTTCTTCTGAGAGAGCAACCCCATGAAGGACAGCATTATTGGCAAATTAACCTAACAGATATCACACAGCCATATATCTCAGACCAAGACACAAGTAGCAGTTTAGACCTGCTGATCTGGAGAAAATATCCTACAATATCGCACCAGGTTGTCCCATCCATTAGTACTGATGTTAACCTCATCTAGCGCCTCTCCCTCCCCTCTGGCTGTGAGTGGAGGAATGTAGTGGGTGTAGGTGTGTAGGCCCGGGTAGCGAGCAGAGACTGGCTCCAGTCGGTACGCCAAGCCCATGAGCAGCCTTCTGTCATGGAGCAGACAGGACAAAGCACAGACACCCCGCAAGGAGGAAGCTTCGGTAGTTGAGAAAGCACAGGCCTTTACAGTTGGAAACAGATAGCAATCGAGGAAAAGTGAGCAAAAGGAGTGCAAGGGGTGTTGGATAGACAGTATTTTGATGTGTGATGCCTTTCTGTCTGAGATATAGGTGTATGCCAGTCCTGCAAAACCTTTATTCCATACACCTTTATTCCTTACATTTTAACTGACGCATGTACTGCAACATTTTTGTCTGTGGAGGTCATACGCAACCAAAATGAAAACAAACTTCCTGTTAAAGCACCTTCCTATTTTAAGTAGCATATGTTCACCTTATGCTGCTTCCCCTGCGCATATCCATCTGGCCACCTGGGCCACTGGTGACAGCGGGATGGCAGGTCCAGGGTCAGGCCAGAGGGCAGCAGGAAGCAGGGACTAGCCTGGGGGGGACACAGGGCTGGCGCTTATGGTGCCCACACATCTAAGCTAATTGGAGACTACGGTCCACCAAGAACCAGTGTGCCATCTCAGCATCCCTGTGCACAGAGGCCAAACTGTGAGAATTGCCTTTGAACTGGATGGATGTGACTCACATATGGGCTCCTTGCAGGCCCACTGTGTCTCAGCAGATACAATGTTTTGTGCTAAGGACAAATGGGATTTAGTGTATTCCTCCTCTGTTTGCACTGAGGCTCTTGTATGTTTGAGGTTCGCTGAGGGGAAGGACAAGGCAGAGGCAATAAATAGTTGGACTACATAACAAGTGTTGTTTCACCTGAACACTCAATGTGTAGTCAAATAAGCCTGAGGGATACTTATTGATGAGTGCAGCTATTTAAGGTTCAAAAGGCCTTGGTTAGCGTCTTACACTGATAATATCAGAGTCTAGAACCTCAACTATGCAAACAGAGCAAAAAGAGGGCAAGCAATACAAAACCTATGGTATTTTCTGGTTTTATGTTCTGCAAATAACAACAGGTATGGGAACACAGTCTTATTCCCAGTTCATCATAATTTATGTGATGTCGTTTCTGGGACTCAGTGATCATGGGAATGAGGGAGGGATGGACAGTGTCTCCTGCCCAGGATGAGACCTGCGCTCTGGGCATATGCCAACGGGAACCCCCAGTTCTGCAATGCTCTGGCGCTGGTCTGCCTGGCTCAGCCCAGCCTAGTCTGGTTGGCTGTTCCCTAGAGTGCTGAGTGACAGGAGAACAGTGCAGACTCTTCACACGTCTCTCACTTCCTGAGGCTACTGCTGGGCTAGGTCGCCCTCAAGGAGCTCCACATGGCAGCAGGCTAAGTACACACACAGGAAGAAGTGACATCTGAAACAGCAAACGCTGCAACAGCTTGTTTGTCAGCTCTTTAAACTGCTGAAAGTTTATAGTGCGTGTACTGTATTTGCAAGGTCCATAACATTGCACTAGAGCATCTGCCGCATATATCCAGCATTCAAATGCCACATAAATACTTTATTTCACTAAACTGCAGTGAAATACAACAATTACAGTTTGTTAAAAATATATGTTTGAGTCTATGACAAATATGGCATGTTTGTTCAGAATATGCTGAGCCTGTTATTCCCAAGGGGAAAAAAGCAAACAATCCAAAAAATCTTGTATATGGTAATATGTCAATAAATAATACACTTTTTGCAACAAAGGAGACACAAGTTGATTTTCTGCCATGCAAGATTTCTGTTGCTTGTTTGAAAATCACAGAAACCTGGCTGATACTTCCTTTAAAAATCATTCTATTCATTAATTCAGCACTTCCAAGGTATTAACCAGCTTAGCCCGGAATTTCTTTCTCCATATAAAAGGAGATGCTTTAGAAGAGCTCAGGGATGAATGTGTAATGAGCTCGAAATAACCTAAAGCCCCTTTTTTCCTCTCTTTTTCTCTTCTCTGTGTCCTCTCTCCCTCCTCCCCTCCCTGTCCTTTTTTTTCTCCTCTTTTGGGAAACATGCCTTTCCCAGCTGCACAGCCCCCACAGCGCGAGGCCAGGCCAGGAGCACAGCTGGCCAGACTTGGTGGAGCCAGTCGACAGGCGCATGGAGCGCAGCCCGCCCAGGGCCCGCTTCCTCCGCAAACATGCCCAGGTGTGGGGCCTCTGAGCTGGGCTTCTGATCTCCACCAAACAGCAGTGTGTGTGTGTGTGTGTGTCTGTGTGCGTGTGTCTGTGTGTGTGTGTGTGTGTGTGTGTGTGGGGAGGGGGGGGGGGGGGGGTGAGGGAGCA
>VUQK01015342.1:0-17545 GCA_015106715.1 Bujurquina vittata
GAGGACCGGGGATGGGAGCGGTTAGACAGCGGAGGATTTCGCTGTCACTTTTTGGGGAAAAAAAGGTCATTATGGGGGTTTGAAAATACGCTAAATTGGCAACACTGTGCCCAACCCCGCTGTCTGCACTAACCTCGCGAGAACTGCCATCCAGGCTACTGCAGGTGACAGTTCTCGCGAGGCTACTGACAGAGTTCAGTTTGGAGCGGCAGGAATAATTTTTAAAAATTATTATATTAAAATACGGGAAATTTACGTGAAAATAATAAAACGGGAGGACGGCTGAACAGAGGGGTAAAATACGGGAGTTTCCCGGGCAAAACGGGAGACTTGACAGGTATGCATTTTAAATAACCTTAAATGTAAAAGCTGAGTTAAATAAGTGTCATTTCATAATTATATGATTTATAATCCGATTAGTCGACTAATCGTTTCAATAGTTGATGACTAATCGACTATCAAAATAGTCGTTAGTTGCAGCCCTATTCTGGTGAAGGAGTCGTTCTCATGACTCCGTTAGGAACGACACTCCCTGCCCAATCAGTGGCATGTTGTTCTTCAATGTCACATTTTCGAATCACCTAGGATCGCTTGGAACCCCGGCTGAGTGGGTACTAAAAAATTACCTGGTACCAGGTACTAATGGAAATGACTATAAACCGTGCCAAGTCAAGTGTCGCGATGAGCAGGTACTAGTAACTTGTAAAGTGCTTTTCTTCTTCATTTGAGCTCTCAAAGCTGTTTTATACTACAAGCCTCATTCACGCATTCACACACATACATTCATACAAGCACTTTCTTCTACGCCTAACCACTTCTAACCTAACTTGGAACTTCGGTGGTGACTCAAGGGGGTGTTCCAGTTGAACTAGGAGCTCAAAAATTCTGACTTCAACTGGAACGCAGTATTTTGGTCAGCCAAAACGCTAGTTGGCAGTGGGGTTTCTCTCAAGTTGATCTTTCAGTCATTAAAACAAAATGGCAGCAGTGGAACATATAGCTGGAAATACACAGGAAACAACAGTACCAAACAGGCCAATCACAGCTGGTGCACACTGTTGATATGACCTCTATTTACATTTTCAAGGAGGTGAATGCCAGGTTACAGTGTATGTTACAGTGTAGATTTCTAACAGAAGTATAAATCCCACTTAGTGATCCCATTTGGCCCACTTTATGGCGTTCCAAAGTGTGTAAATTGCTGTGAAGTCATTAACTATTACTTTTCAATAAAATGCACTGCTATTCTTTTTGTGGTGATGCCAGCATTACTACCCAGGAGTGAAAATGTTTTTCAAGAGAGAAGTACTTCTATACCCACACAAGTTGACTTGTAAATGCAGTGCCACTGAGTGCACATCTCACCAGTCACAGTTGCACAGTCAAAAAACTCTTTGCCAGCATCTGTAGCTGTTACTACTGCCGCCCCTTATATACATACACCTAATTAAGCAGTAAACACAACAAGTGCCAACTGGTAGCCAGAGGTGCAAACACAAAAAATAATGGTTCCTACAATGAAGCCCCCAATATGTAGATACTGTGTCTTCCCACTGTAGTGTAATGACTCAGTGAATGCGGAAAAAAACAAAACTGCAATTTGTTTTCTTAAGAAATCTCACTGTCTATACTCCGTATTGTTACTGAAATGCTAATTAAATGAAAAAAAAAACAAATTAACAAGAAAGAAAACATTCTATTGTCTAACAATTCTGAAAGCAGAGGGGTAAAGTGGAGTGTCCTTTGGCTTCATTTTATTAAATCTTGGTTGAGGTGTTAGTAAACATTTCCAGAGTGTCCTTCTTTACATTTAAGAAAGGGGAAAATGAACTGGTTTAATTGGTCTGGCTGAATTAATATGAAATAAAACGCCCCTGTAATTAACCTGTTACTTGAATATAATGACTATGACAGTATATCACACATATCTGCCTGTTATGATGTCATGTATTTACACAGGTGTCTGAGTATGAACGAGCCTCATCGTGGTCAATGTCAGCAAAACAAGCAACACTATTCCCCCATATGGTAGCTACAGATGCCACCTCTCGTTTAAAAGAGTTCATAATGATGTTTGCTTTCAGCTTTAATGCAGCTACTCTTACGTGAAGCAGATTGAAGACGAGAGGACGAGGAGAGGCCCAAACGGATATAATTAAACACATTTTAAAATGATATTTGTATAGTGGATCAGTGACTTGTGTTAGCTACAGTGATGAAGTGGCTAGTTAGCAAACTTCAGAGATCCACTGTTGAAACACGCGCCGGGCTGCCCTCGTGTCCTTAAATTAGACAGCCACTGCTGAAAATAGTAAACCTAGCATCACACAATTATCCAAATAAAACCGTGCTTTTATTTTTTCTTGTTGGTAAAAGGCCGAAAGCGGCCTGTTATATTTAATTACACGATTTTTGCATGAATACGTAATGACGTCTGCGAGGATGCGGAGCGCACAAAAATGAACGTCTACTAGCCAACATGAAAGTGAAAGGGTACTTACTTTGGTGTTTTTATCCCCCGTGAAGAAGCGTCCTTCCAACAAAAATCTGCTATTTTTGTCCTTTTTTTCTTTTTGGTCCCGCGTCGCGGAAAATAAAAAAAACTAAAAAAAAAACCTAACGCTGTTGTTGCGTGCGCCCAGCCCGCTGCTTGTGCTCACAAGGGCGCTGAGTGATTTTTACATGTTTCCACGGAGAACAGCGTCCGAGAAAAAGGGGAAGGAAAAAGGTAGCTGCAGATGGGGAGAATATGTGAGATGCTGCAATGCGACCGGCGGCTTAGCTCCCAACAATGTCCAGGCAGTTTTTCTCCCTCCCCTTCCTCGTCGTGTCCCAGCTAATTCCCCCTCGTGTGTCCCGGGAGTCGGCGTGGGTCTTTGTGGCCGGACAGAGGATAGGGTCGGGTCGGGCCGGCACGAGAGCGAAGTGAGGAGGCGCAGACAGAAGGAGGAGTGAGGGGATAACGGAGAGGGAGGGGCGCGGATGACGTCGGAGCACATGAGAGCGCGTTTGGCTCACATGCGTCTGGTTTCCGCTCAGAAGAAAGTTTTACTCCGGAATCTTTGTGCCAGAAAGAGCCACGTTAATTAGAGGTGTCTGATTCTTTTTTTTTAAACAAACTTTTAATTTCTGGAATTTTCAGGAATTATACTTTCCTACTGTATAAGCTTTGTCGTGGCGGACCTTTAACCTCGTTATTTGCTGACGCAGCACCTGATGTTTACCATAATGTAGAAATCCTTTCCTGAGGTCTCACTCACTCGTGATCTTTGCATTACATTTCAACGGGCATTTAATTAAATCTTTTGTATTTTTATTTAATGAAGCTTAATAAAACTGCAGGTTAGGATATTTAGTAGATTTTGTACGGCTTTAACTATTTTTCTAGTGACACGTGAACAAGATGAGAAGCAGGTGAGGGGTCAAAGGATGTGATAGAGAGACTGTGCCTCCATTTTTGACTCACAGCCATCCTGTAAAAGTTTGTTCCAGATAGTCACAGTTCAGTTCAGGTCGTGTTTGGTTTTACATCGATTTAATAATATTAAATACTAAATTTGGCCCAGCAGGTTGGAGGTGGGGTGGGGGAGTTGGTGCGACCTTTAGATCATTGAAGAATTTGAAGAATCCAATCAGATGAGATGTGCTTTATTTATCTATTTGTTGCAACAATTAAAGGTTCAATCAAAAACAATCTATAAAAAAGAGCTTCAGTAAGTATAATAATATATTTCAATACAATTACTGAAAAAAATATTAAGAAAGCCCACAGGGTCACCAAAATATAGCACCGCTGTCATAGCCTAAAATATTTCTTATGTTTTATCTTAAAATGGGGGGGGCGCACATCCGAAGGAGTAAAAAAAGCTGCTAGGACAAAAAACAAAGAAACAAAAAACAAAACAAAACAAAGGAGCTCCTGAGAAATTTTTAATGACCTCGAACAGGAGAGTAACGTTCCTCAGACTTCACATAGTCACATACATGTTGCAAAAACATTCAATTTATATGCCTCCCACTGATAATTAGGTCAATAAAAATACATGTGAAATTATAAGTGAACGAAGCTATGTGTAATATATATATATATATATAGCTCTATAGGTGTGCAGACTTTGTGTGCAGACTTTGTTATCTTTAAATGGGCTCATGTTAAAAAAATAATTATAAAAAATATGAAATTGATGGGATCTAGTTGCCAGTCTTTTTCAGCTGCTAACCTCAATCAACACTGCAAACGACAGACTGATCTAGTCCAATTTAATTCTCTACTTGTTTTAGCAAGAAAAACACTCCTGCGTTGGTAGGTGTAGATTTCAGTGGAGAACATCAAAGAAGCAGAAGGATTGTGTCAAATAACTGCTTTAACTCTGAATATTATGTGAAAGTGAAAAACAAACAAAAAAAAACCCCAAACCGTTACTTGGTGTCTGATCTTTTGTGTCCTTTTACATAAATAACCACCATTCTCAAAAGCACAGCAAATCAAGAGTGTGACACTCAAAATGTGCTGGTGGAGGACCCCCAGGCCCTCTACTTAATGCATCCCCTTAATGCTCAGACAAATCCTGCGCCTATGCACTTCGAGCTCAGTCATATTTTCTGTCTTTCTACTTTCTAGTGGTGCCCTCTTCTGGTGAAAACATGGATGTTCGCTCTCTTCCTCGCTGAACCTTTCAAACCTGGAGTTTTATGACCTGTGCCGCTCCTTTGCTTCTTCTCCCGCATGCATGCAAACACAAACACTCACACATGAATTACACCAGGCATTTCGTATGATACTTTTTATTTAAACTTAAAAAGAGAGTGGATCAAAAACAGGATTCAATAAATTAGAAATAAATATAACTGTTGTAATAATTAATACATACATTATAATTACTCGATTGCAAGAGTGAGAGAAACAGACCCTCAAAAGTTTTTTTTTCTCTAGAAAATTCTAAATCAAAATATTGCAACCCACTCAAACCCCTTTCTCCCAATAAACAAAATAATTGATAAATTAGTAAATAAATAAAAAATAGCTCAAATATTAAAACCTCCCGAATAAAAGTGCAATCCCTCCCTCCCCCGTGTTTCACCTAAAATCTAAGTAGAAATTTAAAATAGGTTAGTGATTTCCCATTTTACAATTTGGAATGTATTATCTTTTTCATGAAGATGATAATGTTACTAGTGGTAATAATAATAATAATAATAATAATAATAATAATAATAATAATAATAATAATAATAATAATGTTGCTGTGTCCTGCTCAGTGTTTATCTAAAGTAGTATTCTTTTTGCATTTTTTCTTGTTTTTTAAATGCTGCTCTTTGTAAACTAAACTATTTACAGGTCATTAGGATCTTCTCCAAAGTCTCTCTAACCTACTCATTTAGTCGTCTTTTTTTTTCTTTTTTTGTATTTTTATTATGAAACATCGGTCCCTCTATATTTGTCATGTATTAGACATGGTATAGACAAGTTAAAGTCTATTAGTGATATATCAGCAGGTTGGTTTCACCCTCCGTTCACACTTGGTCTGAGTTGTCTTAGCTGTACTTAACACCCTGTTCCACACAGTCTACGGTCAAACCAAGGTCTCGGCTGTATGGGTGAGATTACTGACTGTGTATGTATTTGTGTAACTGTCAGCAGGTGTGTGTGTGTGTGTGTGTGTGTGTGTGTGGTGTGTTCGTGCACCTTATGTACATATCAGCCATGAATCGTTTGAGATTCGGTGTTGTTGTATGTCTGTGTGTTTGTGTGAGTGTGGCTGCACTCCGCGTACGCTCACAGGCAGCAGACAGTCTGAAAGCACAATGAACCCTGGGATTCCTCCTCAGCCGGACTCTGAAAGGTCACCTGTGAAGGCAGGAGAGTTGGAGGGTAGAGGGAGTGATACAAGGAGAGTGGGACAGAGAGGGAGGGAGGATCTGTTAGAGTTATAAATACTCTGAGGCTCTGCGTTTCTCTCTGATCTTCACATCTTGTCAAACAAGATTCCACTGTAGGCCTGACTGCCACACTTCCTGCAGCAAACTGCACCTTAGGATGCTCCTAGCTCCACTTAGTTTCAGTCTCAGGTGAGTGCGTTAAAACAAGAAAGCATCATTCTGTCTTTCAGCAGCGGTAATTCATGGTGCTTTAAACACATACACACACAGTGCCTGAATCATGCAACTCATTACAGTGAAAATCACTCCAATGTGTAATTGTGGGATTGAAGGTATGTGTGTGTGTGTGTGTGTGTGTGTGTGCGTGTGTGTGCGTGTGTGTGTGTGTGTGTGTGAACGTAAATGCGTGTGTTATTAATTCTACAGAATCTCGATGTATGCATTTATGTCTGTGTCCTTATGAACATGTGCCTCAATTCATAGCAAGCAAACACTACTACCAACATGCATCACTCTCTGGCATTTGCAGTATAGAAATTCTGGGTGATCATTTTAATCGGGATAAAGCAATGGCCGCAACTTGCTGTTAATATACAGAGGTATTATATGGCCTTCTTATTGCCCACAAGTATTTGTTATGTAAAAGCTTGTCTAGAAATAGAAACTGAATCCTTTATTTATAATGTGCGCTGCCATTTGAAAGTGCCTCCACACACCGACCTGACAGCAGCTACACATTTTCTCCTCTCTGGTAAAGGTTAGGGTTTGTGGAGGATTACATTTACGTCACAGTCTCTCTTGTCATTTTTCTCCCAGAATTCCTATAGTTGAAGGCTGTTCTCCAGTAAGCAAGAGGCACTTTTTTCACAGTTTTATTATTATTTTTTTTACCACCATGGTACCACATACCCTTTACCTCACAACACGAGCTAGAGGAATAGAAAAAGGAGACTGGAGGGGAGCAGAGAGAAAAATCTGACAGAGAAAGGAGGGAACAAGAAGATGAGAATGCAGGAGGAGCAGGAAGGAGGTGGTGAAGGGAAGAGGGAGAAAAGAGCACAAAAGAAGTGATAGAAATATATAAAGAGCTGTTTTCATACATGCACTGGAGCGCTGAACTTTTCTAGGAATGACGTGAAAGAGGTGCACGTGAAAAGTCAAACCGTTTTTAAACTGCGTGCTCTCCAGTACAAAGACCATTTCAGTCAAACATGACATAATGGTATTTAGTGCTACTGTAGGTCACCATTTTTGTAATTGTGTTTATGAGCTTTTGTGTTTGTATGAGAGTTTCATAAATGTTTAAAATGTTGTAGCCTTCTGTCTTTGTTTTATCATTCATATGATTCTGGCTCTTCCCTGTGCTCAAGTGCCCTCGCATCTATGCTTTTCTTTTTCTGCCCATAAATGCCCTCAACCTGCTGCAGATGAAAGTTAGCCTGTGTCTCTAAATCCAGCTCATTTACATAATGGACCTAAGTGCTCATGTTAATTAATGTGCATTGTTCCTTTTACATAAAATAAACATACCCAATATATATAAATAGAGCAGGTAATTGTCTAGTGAATTCACCACTAGTGGTAGTGCCATCATGTTCTAAATGGACTACGTGATGAAGGGCAAGTTCGGACAATGTGCCGACCTGTTTCTCCCGACACTGTCTGGAGTTCATGTGTGAAAACGGCTCAGGAGAGGAAAAACGAAGGAGCAAAAAAACTAAAGTGGCACATCGAACAGTGTAATAAATCACAATCCGGGATTATAAATTCAGCCTATCAGAGCACAGCTCAGCAAAATGCATGCTCGCCCCAAAGTACAGTGTGCCTTTGTCAGTAGAATTAAAGTAACCTTGTCTGTCTCCCTTCTGGCCTGTGCAGCCCGTACTTTGGACCAGTCTGTGGCCGTATTTAGAGTTCTGTTCAACCACATCATGGCCTCGTGTCCAACATGCCCTGCCATTGTTTGTTGTATAAAATAATAAAACAAATAACTGTAATTTGCAGTAAACTGGTTTGTTGCTCTAAATTTCTCCAGCAGTCCAACGTGGAAGCCTCTGCACACCTTTCTGTACAGACACCAATACAACGAGGATTATGCTCTCCTGCATTACACACTAACAGTGTAACACAGACACATACGTACACACAGTTGCCCACGCTCACTACTTTACCCAAACCATTTGTTCAAATAATAAAGACACCAAACAGAACACTACAGAAACTGATCAAAAACGAGGCTGAAAAAAATAACGAGCGTTGCTACATAATTGATCAAATTACTATAAAATGATTCAGAGTATCAAATATCCAATCGAATCAGTTGATTCAGAGTACAGTCCTGGCTATTGACAGTTATTGATCAGTATGTGCACAGGTCAATACAAAATAAAGTCACAATGCACCAAACACAGTCTGTGGTCACTACAGCAACAGGACATGCAGGTCAACGCATGGCTGGTTGCTCGAGGTGACAGAACAAAAATTGCCAAGGGCAACCAACACAGGCAATCAATCGCCACAGCAACCCAAACACAGGCCAACCAATCAACTTACAACAATGCGAGAGGAAGGGGGGGTCGGGGCTTTATCGGTCACTAGGCAACCATTGCCATAGCGATGGGGTCCTCGTGAATTATGATTGGACGGAAGGATCTTGGGTGTTTCAGGAAAAGATCAAAACAGCAGGAAAGAAAATAAATAAGATTGTCAAAGAAAATAAAAAAGGGAAACAATATTTTAGTATTTTCACTCTTTTTGAGTCGAATAAGTTGTTTTTCTATAAGCATATTTCATTGAAATGTCATGTTAAAACTTTCCCTCTTCAGTTAGCTTTGCACTGTCAATTCTGTTACCTTGTCCACTTTTTATTCTCACTAACCCAATTTTCCACTTGCTCCCCCCAACATAGAGACAGAGCGCAATGCACCATACTCTGAAAACCACGTCCAGTGGAGGGAAAGAAACTCCCCATGTTTATAATAGTTTTTATTTTTCTTTAGTTTAAATATTTATTTTCAGTTCCGTTTAGTTTCATTTAGTTTTCAGACTGGGTTTGCTTATTTCCGTTTAGCTTTTACTGTTTAAAAAATTTTAGTTTTAGGATTTTTCAAGGATCGTTACTAATTTTAATAAACAATATAATATTAATATATAAAAGTAATTTTCTGAGGAAAATTACAAAATATTACAATACAAAGTAAATACTTTTCAAATATGAGTCACTGTCATGTAGACATCCCAGTAGCACAAAAGTGACATTTGGATACAAGTAACGAAATGCCTACTGCACACTTACCAGTTTCAGTGTTTTAGGGTTAGTTTATCTTTTTAATTGCACTCTGTCTCTATACTAAGGCTCACTTCTCTCACATAGTGCCACTCTTCACCTGCTCTCCACCTCCTCACCTCTCTTTACTTGTTCTTCCTCCTCTCAATAATCACTCAGTATGGGCGGTTGGCATCTTTCGGCCTTTTGAGCTGCACTTTCAGTCTCTTCATGCCAATCTGGAAACCATTCATGGCCTGGATGGCGGCCTGAGCGCTGGCTGGGTTGTCAAAACTCACAAATCCTGAAAGAGAAGCAAAATATTCACTTTACCCATTTTGTCAGCCACGTTTACATGCATTAATTAACACAGTATTTCATCAGTCAGTGACTTTTTCCACTTGTCCTTTCTTCGCTCTGATAAACCGGTCCTCCCCTGTTACCTCCCTCTTTTTCCCTTGTCTGCATGTCTCACCGAAGCATTTGCTCTGGTTGGTGGCACGGTCCACAAACACCTTAGCTGAGATGACATTGCCAAAAGGCAGGAACATCTGCAGCATCTCAGAGTCACTGAACTCTTGAGGCAGGTGGTAGATGAAGATGTTACACCCCTCTGGACCTACCACACACGCGCGTACACACACACGCACATACACACACATTAGACAAAGTTTGATAAATGATCTCAGGCTGTGAAAACTTTGCAATAAAAAAACTTTAAATAAGATCGCTGGAGAGACAGGGGCGTGGCCCCAGCCAGAAAGGAAACCACATCACCTTCTCTCTGCTGCTGTTGCTGGGGCTGCTGGTGTTGCTGGGCAACAAGTGTTGGCTGCTGGGGAAACGGCTGCCCGACCAATCCGTACGCAGCAGGGTATGCCGCTATTGGGAGAGACAGAGAGCAACAAAATATGACTGGACCATAAAAACGAGTGGCAACATAGGCGCGTCCAATAGAGTCACCCTGTTTGAACTGAAACGTCTTCTGCTGAAGGTGAAAACTATTAACTGTAACATATGAGTGGAATAAGTTCACCAGACAATGACATTGTTGATCTGAGCCTGGTACACACATTTCATCTCCCCTTGATATTGAATCATGTACATATGATACGTGCTGTATTACTTTATCGCCAGCTGTTTGTGACTTAATTAAATCAGATAAATCAAAACAAAATGAAATTCAATCAATCAAACTGTCCTTTTATCCTTGCCAATCTGAGAGCAGACAGATTCATAACACAGTCACAAGTGTGCTCATCTTGGTTTAACCTCCTCCCTGAGCTGTCTGCTGAGATAGACAGATATGCATAACTAATAATACAGCCAAATATGGATTAGACACGTGTATGACTTCACTGAACCTGAACTGATTTTTAGAACCACATCCATATGTGCAATTTTGCATTTACTAGGACATACATATGGTAAACATTTGTCAAATCATCTTCAGCTGCTTTTGAGCTGCTGAATTCATACTAATTGTGTTTGAATGCCAAATATAAGTCAATTCCCTCGAAATTCATTTCTATGAAGAAGTCAGATGAAAACTACAACCACTTGGTTCTTTCATCTGTCCATACACCAACCTGTGTAGTGCTGCATGCCTGCATAGGCCTGCTGTAGTGGGTCCAAGGCTGCTGCTGGACTCTGAGCTGGGGATTTAAAATTATAAAAGGTGAGAATCAAAAAACAAAAGCAATAACCCTGAGTTTTTGCATCATGTTTACTGATTTCTTTTTCTTATTTGTATTTTTATTGTTACTTTAGTTCCCCCAGTGTTTCCCTGTCTCTGTTTCCTCTTCATTCTTCCTCCCTGTTTCTGCTCCCATCTCATGCTCCCTGTGTTAGTTTTTTTTAAACACCTGCTTTATTTCACTTTTTTTTTTCACTTTGTCTGCTTCATGTTCATCATTTTGTCCCTCTCCTGATCACGCTCATCACTGACAAAATCGCATTAGTTTACATGTCTCTCTCATTAGATTAGATCAAAATACCTTGATATGGGTGAACACCATTGGTGTATAGTGTTTCTGTTTGTTGTCCATTGGAGGGAGCTGGCACACTGCTGTAACCGTTCACTCCTATTGGTGGAAGTGCTGGCACAGGTGTTGCTGCGATAGTTGGTGGAGTGTTTGTACCTACAGACAGAGATCACAACGAAACAAAGAGTCTGTCGCTGAAAATATTCCACGGTACCAGAGAGATAAGAGACGTGGCTCTTAAGGAATCATGAATTCAGATATATGGGAGAATTGTGCAACAGCAAAGATGGTGGAAGAATTATAACTTTCAGATTTTGAAAACCTATTTTGAAGCAAAGGGAGGAAAGCTTTTAAGTGTTTGTTCTTTTTAAAAGTTAAAGTTGACTGGCAATTCTATATACGTCCCAGTGACTAGTGAAATTAAAATTAATTAAAATAATGTTTCAAAATAAGCACCTTGGGGCCTTTTATGATCGCTACCAAGTGGTCTATCTTGCATGCAGAAGAACATTAGCTATATTTCCTGTGTGACTACACCTGTTTCTATCCCCAGACATTCATTTATGCATTCATCTTGCTATACTTAGACTGTAAAAAATAGGAACAACTGAAGGCCTCAAACTATTAGAAGCAGCAACACTGACTTTTGTTTTGATAACATAAAGCATTAAAAGGGAAAAGAGTCTAGACTATTATTCCAATACATCATGTTTGGTGCTATAATACACTGGTAAGTACAACTAGAAAACTAGAAAATACTATGTACAAATAATTCAAGAATATTTTGAAGTATGCATGGTGTGTGAGCCTACCCGAGGACGGTGTGATGGGTGTAATGGGTGTGGCAATGATTCCATTGGCATTGAGTGCTGCCATCTGCTGCATCTGTACGGCGGCAACTGTTGCCACAGGAGACAAGTACGCTGACTGGGCAACCAGGGCTTGCTGTTGGACAAGCTGTGGACAAGGAAGGAAGCAGAGACAGGAAGGAGATGGAGAAGTAGAAGAGGAGGAGGTAGAAAGAGAGGGGGAAAAGTGAGGGTGAGAGAGAAGACAAAGCCAGTTTAATGGGTATGGGAAAAAGAAAGAGATAGAGAGAAAAAAGGGAAGAAAAATGAGAGGAAGGGGTAGGGAGAGGGAGTGATGGAGGAACAGATGAATAGAGATCTAATTACAAGGCCATTATGTCCCGAGTCAGTGGGTTAATGGTTGTGTGTTGCGGGAAAGCTAATGCCAGATGACGTATGTTCTGTTGTCTGGGTAATAACATTAGCCTGAATTAGACCACTGATAGCCTCTTCAAACTTATTACATCCTTTCATAAGCACAGCACTCCCCTTACAAACTTGGTGCGCTTGTGCGCAATACAGCGAATGTTTGTGTGTCCGTGCTTGCCTGTGCATTGACCGCCTGCGTGTAGGCATTGTAGGCGGGGAAGTTGAGGGTCATGGGGCTGAAGATGCCAAGTTGGGAGGCCACCTGCTGCATTCTCCGCAGCCCCCGCTCCTTCTCTGTGTCCGCAAACTTCACCACCAGACTGGACGACGCCCCCTGTGAGGACAGAGGTGAAGACAGAATTAAGTTTCAATTGCAAGTAATATTCAGCGTTAATGGGCCCAGCCTTCGTGTTGATTCATTCGTTTCCTCTATCCAGTTAATCTGTTATGAGTCCCATGGGACTCGCGCTCATCCCAGCACAATGAGTGCAGGACCAAAGCAAATATGTTTACATTACATTATTACCTATAGAAAATGTAAATGTGCCGCTGCGATTGACTGTATGGGCCTTTAGAAGTCCGTGCACACATTTTATTGTGTGTGTGTTTGTTTTATGTATCTTAAATATCATTTGCAATCATGGGCATGCTGCTTACAGGCATTGTACGGCTCCCATGCAAGCTGTTGATGGCAGCTTGGGCTTCAGCGTGTCCTTGGAATTTCACAAAAGCGCATCCTGTGAAAAATAGACATTGAATTAAAAAAGAAAGGTACTGCATGACATCAAGTCCGTTTGTGGTATTGTATCTGAGTGCATTTTACCTTTGCTGGTGCCATCAGGCCCTCTCAACACTGTACACTCGTCTATGCTGCCAAAGGGCTCAAACAGCCTTCTGACATCCTCATCGCTTTGCTGCTTTCCCAGCATGCCCACAAACAACTTCCTGTCCTCTGAGAGGCCAAAGATGTGTGGAGGAAAGGGAAGAAAAAGATATGAATTCAACTTTATATCCCCAAAGCTGGAGACATCACATCTCTGTTAAAGACTAAAGACTGCCCCCCCACCCCCCAGGAAAAAAAAAATCTCTTTATGGAAACTACCAATTTTGTCCACCAGGGTGCAGTATTGACTACAGAGGTGTCACCAGGAAAGTGGAGCGAAAAGAGTGTGATCTGAATGTGAATGTATGCGTGCAAACAGTACAAAAAGCAACTTGCCAAGCACCCCACTGACTACTTTTCAACTCTATCTGATCCATCTTGACACCTTCTATATGTCAAGCAAGGACATTTGTATACTATGAGGACATTTTTGCCAGTCTGCACAACTTCAAAGGTTTACTGCAGGCTTCATTTTACAGTGCTATCCAGAACAGTTTAGGGTTTTATTTTGGCTAAAATTGTGATGGTTAAATTTAAAGGTGTGGGGGAATGCAATATGTTCAATGAGAGGCACTTGTGTTTGTGCGTATGTGGTAGGACGTTTAAGCGTGTTACTCACCGCCTCTGCCCTCACTATCAGCAGGTTTCACCTGGATTGGCCGATTCATCTGAGGGACAAACAAGGAGGAAGACAGATGGTCAACATAAACAAGTCTCTACTGGACATAGTTGTTTTCTAAGACTGACTAAATATGCAGTAAATTCTCTCATTTTAGCTGACATATTTTAATTTCTTTATTCATTTATAAGTTACTGTTACTGAATATTTACACTTATGTGCATAATCAAGCTCTGATTTTAGTGGAATTTTGAGATCCAGAAAAGGATCAAGTTAATGAGAAATTAGAGGAAAATACTAATATTATTGTAATAGTAAATATATCAAATTGTAGCTGATATTTTTACCATTATGTGGCTCACGTAACATTTTGTGTGCATCTTTTTAAGTAGCTGATAAATCAAGGTTAGCAGGTAACAGGTGTGTCTGAACTCTGCCCAAGGCTGGCTGATCCCTTTCTATGTCAAATATGCACAGTCTTACTACCTTTGATTTATCACTCTCTCTCTCTCTCTCTCTCTCTCTCTCTCTCTCACACACACCCACACCCACACACACACGAGTACTGAGGAGGATTGAGAAGTGACGAGATTAAGAATGCAGGCCAGCTGATCAGGATTACTGAAGAACTACGGATTAGATGAGGGACAAGAGGAGGTTGAGATACGGAGAAGAGGCGGGGGAGGCAGGGGAAAGAGACGGGGGGAGGTATTTTATAGTGGGGTGAAATGACAAGTGTGTAATGGGACCATGCGCTTTCAGCTAAAAATAAAAGGATGTTGAACGAGAGACAGCAAGAGAGAGGCCTGGGGGACCCTGACTGACTTCGACCCACTGAAAGGGCAGGTGGAAGGCCAAGAGGAACCTGGGGAATAAATGGAAAAGGCTGGAAAAAGAAGTAGTACATGAAGAGCGAGACAGAGAGACTGAGTGTAGGAGGATGAAAGCAGAGCTGCCCCTAAGAGGATGATTCAAAAAGAATAGAAAGAGAAATAGGGGATGGAGGGAGGAGCCGGGCGTGATTCAGTCGTGACTTGCTCTATCTTTAAAAAATGTCACGACTACACAGATCCACTGCCATGAATGCTAATGCCCGCATGCAAACACATATTCTCAATGTCTCTCCTATTCATACGCTATTTAGAAAAACAGCACACATATAGAGGCACACACAGGCACAAAAACATACTAAACACACACAGTGCTTAGTCATAGCACTAAGGCAATGAGGCACAGTGTTAATGCCAAGGGAATGGGCTGGGGGAGGAGGAAGAGGAGGAGGGGGGGCTGCAGAATGATGGCAGTGAAAAGAAGGAAGCAAGAAGAGAAGGAGGGGGATGGATCCAGAGGAGGGGTGGGAGGAAGGGAGGAAGGCAAAGCAGCAAAAATGTAGAAGACTATTCTAGTTTTCAAAATAACTTCTAAAAGTTTTAGATAAATAATGTTATAGATAGGGCTCAGATTTAAAGAAATCCTGTACTAATTAATGCCTTGCTGCCAGTCAAAATATGATTTTTGGCTAAATAATATGTACTTTACAGCTATAAGGAGTTATTGAAAGATAAGGATAAAAACAGAGGAAGAGGCAGAGAGGAGGATAAGGATGGAAGAAAGTGAGGAAGGGGAGAGAAAGAATGGAGTGAGGTCCCACTGGGGTGTTAAGGCAATGTAATGAAGCTGGTAATTGAGGAGAGGGCAGAGCAGATAGAGACTGATCCATACATTTGATTAATCAGCTCTTAGCTGTCACCACAAAGCTATTGATCTACGGCACATGCGTACAAACACACACACATACGCATGCACACACACACACACACACACACACACACACACACACGCACACACACATACATGCACACATGCAAGAGGTCTGCAGAGGAAGGAATGATATATACTTTTAACCTCACACCTTTATCGACTTGAGCTGCCAGCATCAACATAAACTTATGGAAAATACACACACACACTTCACCCTGACCGTTTTCTCTAACCTTGAGTCCATCCATCCATCCATCCATCCATCCATCCATCCATCCCTACTCATGGTATTTTTCCTGTCCATCTATGCTGCCATCCATCTTGAGGTACAAACTCATTGATTAGGTCCGTCTTGTCTATTGATTTCGGATTGTGTTGTAGAGCAGGCCGATTGTAGCAGGATCTACGTCCACTGACCCTTTCCCTATCCCTCTAGCCATCCATCACGTCTTCCATTTGTTCTTTCATTAGGCCTATTCAAGCTCACCCTTGAAACAGACTGAACAGAAACACCTCCTGATTTCAAACTAAGGCCACAGCTTATCAAAGCATTTGTGCGAGCGTGTGCGTGTGTCTCTAGGTGTGTGTGTGTGTGTAGGTGCGTGAGTGTGTGAACTTTAATGGAATCACATAATATGAATCCCACATGATGTATTGAGAAAGATGAGAGGAAGAATCAGAAGAGATGAGGAAAATCAGCAGGTGAGAGGTGCTCTCGGCAGCTACAAATACAACACAATGGCATCGGAAAATTGGCATAGCAACCAGATCGTTGTCATGGCAATCGTATGACGGCACACTGGGTAGGTAAACAAGGACGCTGGTTGCCAAGGGCGACTCCTGTGCTCTTTGAGTAAACAAAGAATTTGTGCTGGAGGAGGATTTGCTGGCTTTAAATCACACATTCTTGATGGGTTGTGAAATAATAAGAGAAAAATGAGCATTTATCATAAGGTCATAGCATAAAAATATTGTGAACCTCTCAGAATCAGCAGATTTCTTTGTAAAATAACTTCGGCATATTTAATTGGGTGCTATTAAATGGGTGCAATCAAAATTGCACCCATTTAATCTCTCTGACAGTGAAGAGCAAAAAAAAAACAACAACAGAAAAACCCACCAGCATCCTGGATTTTTTCTTTTCACATGGGTCGTATCACTACTTGGGCTATGTGGCTGGTCAAAACAAGCTGTACCACCGGAAAGGTCTCCTCTTTACCTACATTTTGATACCAGGGTCATCTTTTTGTTGTGACGTCTTCTTTCCCGGCTTTAACCTCCCACTATCGTGCCCTCTTATTGCAACATAAGAGAGAAAAATATGCACTGAATATGAGTAAATATATATGAGAATAACAGAGAGACACATAGACAGTCTTAAGAAGTAAGGATGAGGGACTGAATCTATATTGTAGTAATTAAAATTCCCTTGAGCCTGAGTGAAAAATGCAAACATAGTATAGCCCCTGCTAGTCACTCACACTGTATTTCTGTCTCTCCTTTATTCCAGCACTCATGAACAGCCACACGCTCCTTTCGAGTCGAATTATCCTCTAATTACTCACGTTCCAATTAGGGCTTAATTAACAGTAACCATCTGCAAACACGTACAAGGAGCTGGCTTCATACTGGAGCGTGGTTTGATCCGTCCTGCTGCATACTAAGAAGCCCTCCCTGAGAGGCAGAGTTTCTGTATCTCGGAGGAAAGTGAATTCATATGTGAGGCCACGCATGAGGGCGAGATATGTGATATATGATGGTGTGTGTGTGTGGGGCACATCCACACACACACACGTGCACGCATGACCATATACCACATGCAAACACAGCTCCATTTGCATGCTGTGGTGACAACACACGCATGCATGCATGCACACGCACACACGCACGCACGCACACACGCACGCACGCACACACACACACGCACACACGCGC
>VUQK01015343.1:0-17144 GCA_015106715.1 Bujurquina vittata
TGCAATCCATTAAAAATACCCGTTTTTTCTTTTTGTTTTTTTTCATTAAAAGAAGACATTAGTTCAGTGTGCACACATGTACAGTTACCAAAGAAAGGGTTTGTGAATGATTTGGAATGACCAGGATTCAGAATCGATAATAAAATGTGGTCTGATATCTAAATTCACAGCACTGTTTTTTTTTTTTTAATTTATTTGTCTTCACTGAGCGCACTAATAACTCACAGTCTAGTCTTGAAAAAAGTAAATGAACTTTTTTTTTGTGGCTAAAACAACCTCCACCAGACATGTTTTGTACAATGGTCGTTTGGAGAAGTTGGTACTACAGACATTAAAATTACTTTTTCATCCTGCAATGTGAATTACTCTGAATGTCCAGTAAAGACATGAGAAGTACAACTGTATTCTTAGTTTAGTCAGACTGTGTTTTTCTATGATTGTGACTCGGCTTAAGATCAGACCACATTTCACAAGTAATCAGTGCAGATATTACAGTAATTCCAAATGCTTCACATACTTTCTGCTGCCAATGGACATTGTAAGGCAGACGTGGTAAAATGTGCAGTTCCTCGAGTGGCCACTTGAGGTTGGTTCAAGCAGCAAGTCAGTCCTCAGAGGCTTCCATGTTTAAATGCATGCAAATGCAACTTTAGTGCTAAAAAAAGCATGTTTACAGTAAGGTACAAAAAAGGGTTCTTGTCCTCAAAGCTAAAATACATCTACCTTTTTTTATTATTCATCTGTTAAAATGTTATTGAAATTAGGTGTGTGGCCCCTTTGACTGACAGGTAAATGCCATCACAGTAGCTGTGGCTGGCAAATGTCTGCTAAGCTGATTCCAGGTATGCAGCAATTTTCAATGACAATTTCAATGATATGTTTTGCTATTTAGTCGGTTCTTCAGTCTTGGTGAGTGAAATTATAGTATTTTATTTGTTACTAATTAGGTGGTGTCTGCACAATACACCCAATGTATGGAGCCACCTCACTAACTGCTGATAGTAGCCAAAATGTTAGCATTGAGGCTTCAAAACAGGGATTTATAAACCAGTGGGTGACATTATGGTGGCTATGTAACTCTTTTTTTTAATTAAAAAAACAAAACAAAAAACTGTTCTAAATACAGCATGAACATGTATATTTGTCTCCAAATGAGTTCACAAAAATATTCTGATATTAATAAGGAAACCTTAACATGGGGGTGGTATTATGAAAATCCTTTTGTTATATGATGAAAGATTAATCAATAACTCCTGTGAGCAGAGATCATAACATGATTAAGGACTGCAGTGAAAGACTCGTACACATGTGAGCGTGCGGCTTTAAACACATTAATCCGGTGTGCCTTTTTGTTGTGCTGTTATCGGGAAGTCACACAGGATGGAGAGCGGCACACTGCATAAGGACCGAGATTTATTCGTCAGTCTGTACGCCTCCAGCCAACTTGGCGCTAAGGAGAGAAAGTCGAGGCAGAAGTGATCAATATGCATAAGGCTTGACATAAAATGTTTTTATTATTATATCTACAGTACGTGCAAAAGTCTATGGCCACCCCCTATCTTCATATTTTGCTTCCAGGCTTCCTTGTAATTTTATAAAGTGGTCTTGACCAACAGTTCTCCAGGCTTTCATCTCCAGCTGATGTAGTTCTAAGTTTTTCTTTATCTGATTTTTCACTCATTTTCAGTGCAAACCTTGCGCCCGACCATTTTCACAGGAGTGTGTTGTTGCTGTTGTTTGCTAATACACTTAACACTGACCTATGAATCATCCGGTAGCTCTACAGCCATCTATACAACCAACACAGTAGAGGTTCCATCGTGGTTTGGGGTTACATTTCAGACAGTGGCGTTGGGGAGCTTGTCATGAATTTGATGGAATTATGAACACAGAAAAGTACACTCAGATTTGGATCCACCATGCAGTTACTATGTCATTGGCAACAGTTTCATTTCTCAGTACCTGGAAAGAAAAACACAGTGAAACAGCATCAGTCATGGATTGGCCTCAGAGTCTAGACCTCAACATTACCGAAGCCGTGTGGGATCATGTCGACAGGAAACGGAACACAAAGCAGCCAAAGAAGAGCTTCGAATGTCACCCAAGAAGCTTGGAGAACTTTTCCTGAAGATTACAGAAATTACGAGAGAGCTGCTTCAGAGAGTTTTCCTCACAAAATATAAACGACTGAGGAGTGGCTCGATACTTTTACACAATCTTACAATTTTAAACACTTAAACTACCTGAGGATGCATTCACGCAGCAGATGTAGCATCATGAACATGTTCCTTATCTTTATTCTTTTCGATAATATATTCAGACTTTGGTTCAGTTTTAAATGTTTGCTATCATTTCACAGCAGATTCAACACTAAGTAATTCTCAACATAGAACCTTCATTTTTAAAAGCATTTTTATATTAGTGTTGTTGGTAGTTGCGATGCATTTGATATTTCATATGTACATAAAATATTTTTGTATTTTAAAATGAAATTAGGCCGCTTTTAAACATTGACTGAGGCAGCTTTTTATAAACTGAAATATTTATTAAGTAATTTAGTTTTTAATATATAAAATACAAGTTGCATTGACAGTTACAAAAAAATGTTACTTACACTTTTTTGCACTGATTAGTCTTTAAATGTGGCCTTATCTTAATATAAGTAACATCCATCCATCTTCTTCTGCTTATCCAGTTCACGGATGCAGAAGGCTGTAGGGTGAACGGTGGGCCTGTAATAATACGCACAACTGAAGGAAGATCTCGACCTCAAACGCAACATGTACAGGGGCTCAGAGGAAGCATTATAAAGATGCACAAAACTGGAAAAAATTACAGAAGTGCATTTAAATTTATGGCGTTCAGCAATCGAATCGAGATGAAGATCAGAGTCTGCGTGTAATCGTTGCATAAATCATCTCAATTCGAAAAGGCTTCACAAATGTTTTCCTGCATATGAATACGAGTAAATTTAACTGTTACAAAGCGCCTGAACATATTTTGCCTTTCCCAGTCTTTCCCAGACAACTCTCATACTAGCCTGCACCCTGAAAGCCATTTCACTGGCTTTTATTCAGGAACTGAGAACATTCTGGCTGTTGAGAGCATTGCTGGAAATGAATGAACAGTTTGGTATGATGACAGTGTTGTTTGCTTCAGTCTGTTCACAATTGTTTGTTTTGGATGATGCGCATTAACAAATCCAGCTTCAAACCTGAAGAGAGTCACGCGTCCCATTTTGGATCCTAGTGGTTCAGTTCAGTACAAAATGAAAGTAACACATTTGTCCAGAAGGTGAACTTCTAGGCCACGATGTAGACTGCTGTGTGTTCACATTCTGAGCAGTGGAGGTCTTTATAACACAGAATAAGTGTTATTCTGCATCCTGGTAAAGTTTTATCAGACTGAGGCTCTTATATATCACTGCTTAGAAATGTTTTGCCTAAAGGTCAACATCTTTGATCTTTGATTGGGCTGAATTTCAGCCCCGCTTAATGATCTTTTTTATCTTTTGCAACAGCTTTAATGTTTATTTAAGTTTGACAGTTTGATTAACTGTGCAGTAATTTCTGTTTTCTGTGGACTAATGAAACCTGAGCAATGCTGTAAGGCAAAATGTTAGTGGGTGTAATCAAGTAGCAACATCATGCTATGAAATCAGAAGATGCTAGTTCCTTTTTTCAGGTCACTTCCAGAAGACTGTCATTGATCTTTCATTTTAAGGATGCCATTGTGTACATTTGTCTTCCAGTTACCACCAGTTCCACAGACGGAGCTCATTGGAAGTCCGTCTGCCTTCCCAGGCCCTATTATGCTGTCTCCTACATCCATGCATCCGGCAGGAGCGGCTTTCATCCACACAGAGTTTGACCCTACAAAGTTGGCAGCAGGTGAGACATTTTCATTAAAGACTATCAATTTTATATATTTATATAATGTATAAATCTTAAGATTTAGAAGGAGTCGTGGTGATCAAAGCGAGCATTCTGTTTGAAGATTAATAAAACCTTAATCACACCCTCTTCTGCAGCAGGAAGTGTAAAATCTCCAGAGATGTCCACAGAGGATCCTAAGGGAGACAACGGTCCTTCTGTCGATGCCATGAACGCCAACCCGCTGGGGCCTCGTGCATCACCAGTAATCACCCTGCCGAGCCCTTCCATCATGCAGGGACCCAGACTGGGTATGCCACCTCTGCAGCCTCCTCCCAGCTTAACAAATCCTCATATGCCTCCTTTCCTCTCACCTCCAAACATGCCGCAAATGATGCCCGGAGGACCCATGTTTCCATCAGACAGGTTCAGAATGCCTATGCAGTTCCCTCCCCGTGGCCCCCCTTTCCATCGACATCCTTCCATGGGACCTGAGAGCATGACTGATAGGGAAGAAAGGCAATTCCGAAATGGGAGGCCTGGATTTGGGTGTCCACCCTTTCACAGAGGGAGGTGGTAGAGGCCAGGGGAATAATGAACCTGTGGGGGGTGGAACCACTGACAAGGACTGCTGTGACCTGTGGGTGGTGCAAAGAAACTGTTTAAAATTGCTACAGCACCAGATCCCTTTCCTGGTGGAAAGACCAGGAAATTTAGCTGAAGGAAAACACTGTGTTCTGATGGTGGTACCTACTCCTTTAAGATCACCAGACAAGAGACTTGTTGCTCTGCATACTGTACTTGCTTGTAGCTGTTTGCTATCTTTTTGTATACTTAAAGTTGTGGAGTGTGTGCTCGAGTCTGTAATCGGTAGGTGCAGGTATAAACAAAGGCAGCGTCTGTATTTCTGAGCGTATTCCTTTACCGGAGTTTTGTGTATGAAAGAAAATTCTATAACATTTTTGGTATTTTGTTTTTAGTAAACTGCCTTTGTACTACACTGATATTTAAGTCTTGACACGACATGAAAAAGTGGATTTCATTTGAAGACGATTTCCCGTCCTGCCAGTAGAGGGTAGCGTAAACCCTGTTTCCAAGGCCAACCTCTGTTGTACATTAAGGTCACACCTTGTACGATCATGTGGAGTGAATATTAAAAAGAGGTACTGCTATTTAATCATATGGTGTCTTCGCGTTGATCTGGTTCACTTTGCAGGGATTTTTTTAGGGAAACAGTGCTTTGACAAATTGCCCTGCATGAGAGGTTTTAACGTCACTTTTGCAGAGCACACCCGGATCCTGTGATGAGCAGGGCTGTGTAACATTCATTTTTTTGATAATTACTGGTGGTTGCCTAAACTATTATAATTTTACTTGTTTAAACTGACTTCAGTCTCCATTTACCTCGCATGGTTTTGCGCACACTGATGCGCAGTAGAGCGGATGCGCAAGCAGACTGCAACAACGAGCATTTAAATAATGCGTTGGGATTTTATTTATTTCTTATTATTTTATCTTTATGAACCAAAACATTTAATGTGCATTTACACAAAGTCACTGAACGGCGCTTCGGAGGGATTCGCCGCTGATTGGCTCTGAGAAAACAGAAGTGACATTGTCATGATCCACTTGGACTCCGTCTCCAAGGACCGCGGGCTCCGCCCCTCTCAGCGGTGTGGAAATAACACGCATGGTCCGTGGACAGGCAGACCTTGGAGAAGCGGCTGGATTCTGAGACATGGAGGGGCATCAGCGCTGTCTGAGACATGGGGATTTCAATGTTAGGGCGCAATCATGACTGAGCCGGAGACAGGTAAGCAGCCCCGGCTGCGCACGCCGTGCTCATCATTAGAGGGAAAAATAGGCTCGGTAGCCGATAATATTCCCGCGTGGTCCTAGCGCCGTGTGCACGCATGATCGCGTCACTCAATCATACAAGTTTATCGGAGGTGACGGACGCTGCCGCACTGAGGCTGCCGGTGCGGTCCAGCCGGGCAAGATGCGGTTTTTGTGTGCGGAGGTGCTGTGCAGCTGCCGCCCGGTAATTCAGTCACACATCGCTTGTTTTGGGGGGGTGAGAACAGTCATGTGCCTGAACGACGGCAGACACGCAGCAGGGTTAACATGCATGTCCAGACGCTCGCATTTCGAGCCCAGTGCACGAACACGGCACCACGGACAAATTGTGCAAAGACGCGCAGGGATGGCCGCCTCAGCACCTTGCAGGCTTTTTTGTTTTGAACACCTCTGTGCTCATTAGGACAGTTTAGAGAAAGAGAAGCGTGTGACTTGAGTGCGGTAAATTGTTGCATGAGTCGCAGCGCATCACCGATCCGCCGCTGTGTGCTGGTATTATTGGACCACATCGTTCTAAACGGATCGTCTGCAGGTGACTCAACTGAAAGCGGTGGTTTATTTGTGTGCAACAATGACCTTATGTCACGTTTGTTGCAGCGTCACCGCCACAGTCTGCTGCTGAAAGTGTTACTTCCTGTCATGTCACTGTGAGGCAGCTGTGATGCCAATGTGTTGGTCTATGGCAGCATCTCATATATGTCTTTTTTTTATTCTTTCTATTAAACATGACAATATACTTGGACTGTAGCTCGTTATATAAATGCAGATTTACTACAATTTTAATACTATAATTTTATTAGTGGTTAGTGTGTTTTTGCACTTCAGGGGAAATGTAAGGTTCCTGCAAAAACCTGTTAGGTCGGGGGTGCAGCTTCTATTTAAGCAGCTTGTGTACTGCAAGCCAAGGCTCTGCCTCCAATGCAAGTCATGGAAGCAGTAAAGATGAGACCGGCAGTCACATCTTTACTGACACAACACACAGCACTTTTTTTTTGGTCTCTTTTCTCAGAGACCAAAGTCACAGTAAGAGGATGGTCTGCAGTGACGTGTTCAGACTAGAGTTGCTGCACCACATAAAGTGCGGTTGAAGCTTTGACCATCCAGGATTAGTGATGAACACTTAACTTCACGACTGCAGCAGCACCTTGTGTACTTGTTGTAAACGTGTACATGCTGAAGACTCACACACAGATGCGGTCTTCAAGCTGGCGCAAGTGTTAGGAGGGGAAAAATGGATCATCTAGTTGCTGTATGATGTCCAATAAAACAAGCCTGAGCCGAAAAGTAGAAGCTTGATTTAAATACCATAGTTCTTGTTTTTAATGCAAATTATGTTCTTTTGATTTTTTTATTTCCTGTTACATGAGGATAAACAACAGCCTCTGTATTCAGCTGTTGGCTGGAATTTGTTTAAATTTTCCATAATTTCCTGAGTTCTCTCAATACCTGAAAGATACTTTTTATTGGAAGGAGCTATTTGTGAATGTCCCAAAATCAGGTTTGTCCACATATGTCTGGAAGGTATCCTTGCAGTGTTTACAGAAAACGGCCTCAGTGCTTTGTGTGCAGTGGAGAACCGCGGAAATCAAACGGCCATCTTTATGAGCATCCAGCAGGTTGGCCTCAGGGTTTCCCTTGAGGTGGTAACTTGAGTGCAAGCTGCATGTGTGACATGCCTGCACAAAGCCCTCACCCTTTCCCTGCCGTTATATCTGCAGTTGGAGCAGCTAGTGTTCCTCTCCTCTGCCTTGCGTCAACAGTCCTTGACTCTGCATCTAAAGATCTCAAATGTTAGACCGACATGAAGCGGTCCAGTAGCTTGACTCACGAAAGAGTGCCTACACAGTCGTATGGTAATTTGTTGGCTTTTGGTACAATCCATGACTTTGTTCTTTATGCGTGTACAGAAATGTACTACCAAGCACAGTTGATTTCTTGAGATGCGCATAATCTTTGTGAATTATTCATTTCCATCCCACTTGCACATAACTCTTCCTTCATTTGCAAATTGGTTGCAAAGTAAATACTGAAGACAGTCTAGTTGTTTTGCTCAGTGCCAAGTGAAGAACATACAGACACGAGCGTGGCGAGACTGAGACGAGCCGCTCGCTACAGTTCAAACTTGGCGCAAAGTTCTGCTCCACAGTGGGCTGAACTGTAACTTCAGCACCGGTCGGACGGAAAGTGTTGGCTTTTCAAACAATGCCTTTAAAGAATGAGCGAGTAAGAAGAGGACGCGTGTTGTGGAAATGTTAATTACAGAATTTAGACCACAACCAGAAAGCTGGAAATCTTTTCCAGAAGTAAACTTGCTGAATGCTGCTAAGCTGCTGGCTGTAGGTATAACAATGAGAACATTGAGTTGAGCTAAAGCCGTGCACACAGGAAAATATTACTCACGGCCTTTACTCTGCTCGCTGGGGTTTTGCGCTCCTGTTGCACGCTGCCTGTAAGGACTCTAAAACATCTCGAGTGGAGTCGTCAGAATGGCTTACCTGCTTTTGCTGAGGTCAAACTCCCCAAATATTATAGTGGTGGAACCATTGATCAGCATTTGGTTGACCGATTGTGAAATTGCACGTTTAATGTTTTGGAGCTTAAAGCAGAAGTTGAATCACAGAGTTAAACATACACTTTCTTCTTTTATTTTGTGTGTGTGTGGTTTAATAACACTATTGTGCAACATCGATATTGCAGCTGCAGACTTTCCTGTCCAGCGTCTCGTGATAAATGTTGTCTTCAAAGGCTGGTTGCCAGATTTATCTTGTGAGAATTACGTGCTGTGATTCTGCTTGGACCAACAGATTTTTACAACAGGCCAATACATACTTCATATTGTGTCCATATGCATGAGTGAAGTTATCATTTTTCTTTTTTTCCCCAGATGATCGTAATATGTTTAGCACAAGAGTTTAAAGTAGATCGATGAAGGGCAGCCGTGCTTTCCAATCCACTTCTGTTTACATCCATGGGCTTCAGACCAGAGCTCGGCATTCCCGTGTTCCTCCAGGCAGGACATCGGTCTCCGTTAGAGAATATAATTGATATGCTGCCTCATCTTTTTCCTCCTGCCATCTTTGGACAGTTAAAACAATGTATCTGATTGTTTCTTTGCTGAAATCAGCTACACTGTACGTGCCAAAGTGTATTTTTGTTCTGAACTTTGCTGCTTAAACATTGTAGTTCAAATGACCTTTGAACCTCGCGTTTTGATATCACATGCATTTTCAAAGGCCTTTCATATTTTTCTAATTTAAAGCAGATTGCAGAAGGCATTCCTGGCTATGAGAAAGTAAAGTCTTTTATATGTTGAATTCCTAGTATGCTGACAGCATTATCTGGAAAAGCACATAAACATCTTGCCAAGATTTTCATCCCAGATGCGTTCCAGAGGACGCCGCCTCCAGCATTGCTGCACATCAGTGTGACTGTGATACACTTCATGTACTGCGAGAGAAACTTGTGTTGTGTTGTGCTGAGCTTAGAAAGCAAGACAACCAAACTTGGTAAGTTTCAGCTTATTGCAGAAAGCGCTGCAGAGGCACTTTGTACGACTCTAAGCTTGACCTCAAAGCACAATGAACACACAGGCTTCTCATAAATTATTGCAGACCTGAATTAACATTCTCAAAGACAGCGGGAATAACGCCGTGCTTCTTTGTCAGATGAGCCTCACAGCAAGCAAGAGTTTGAGCACATTTACCCCGTTAGTGTTGTATTATTGTGTGTATGCAGACTAATGGATATTATTTGATAACGCTTTTACTGCATGTTTGGAAAGAAGTGAGAAATGAGCATTTTAATATCGCACAAAATCTTTGTTCCGTCTATTTCTGAGCTGTGAACTGTGACGTGTATGACCGGCTGTCAAAAATTGCACGAGGTGATGATCATCAGCTTCACGTGGCTGATACGGTCTCGTAGCTTAGGATGAATAATAGATACTAAGTGCACAAAACTGCTGAGGCTATGAGTCACTTTGGGGTGATGGGACTTCAGCACACTCTTGGTCACAAAAAAAACAACTGGTTTTAATCTGCAGAGAATGCGTCTTCATACAAAAACAATTGGTTATCAAGGATATGCTTTTAAAGCGTCCTCTGTAAGTGTTTATTTGGTGATGTGCAAGTCAAAATATGGCCTCTCACCAAGGTTAATGTGGCAGAAAGATGAAGACTTCAGAAGTCTAGCTGTGGTTTATATGATTGTAGTTAAGAGGAAGTCAGATTTGAATAAGTACCTAACATTTAAACTGATTCACACATTTATGAGAATAATTTGCACGCTTCAGCCACTTTATTGCCATTATTTTTGCCTATATTTTTATATTATATGATGAAACAGACATATTAATGGGGCATAAAAGCTGGCTAGCCCAAATGAAGCTGGTTATTCTTTTAACCAGCACAGCTATGGCTAGAGCTCGGTTAAGTGCACACCACGGCACTTTAAGATACTACCGCCATCTTTTAATAACTAATACTGAGGAACTACCTATGCTGTATAGGTTCAGTCCCAACCAATCAGTTCCAGCTTTGGCGCTGCACTCTAAATTATTTCTCTCTATACCAGCATCTTTGAAGTCGACTCTTGAGAGGCAACTCTCTGCTGGAGACCACTGGATCCTCCACTAATGATCTCTACCCAGGCTGGGGTTGCTGCTTTCATGTCTTGCGTAACAGTTGCATTTTTTTTCCCTTTAGATATCAGTCGTACATCGTGCTCCACTTCAGTACAATGGATCACAGAGGGGCACGGATGAGGAGGGGGCTGGCGTGATTGAGGAGAACCTTCAACAAAATAAGACAAACACTTAAACCCTCGTGGTGATGGATGTTGTCAATTTGGTTGTTGGACCGAATGCTGCAGCATTAGCCTCAACATGGTGTGTGAACAGTTTACATTTTTTCGTTCGGAGTTGTTGATTCGACATCGGGAATTGTGGGTAACGCTCATCCTGTGTGTAGATGATAATTGGTGTAAGACAAGAAGGTATCTTAGCTTTGTGGTTATTTGTAGGTATTGTACTGGAGGAGTTGTGCATTTTCAAATTATGCTGCACATGTTGCTGAAATCCAAACCTCACTATTACATATCAGCCCCAGTCAGGAAATCTAATAATTTAACTCTGCCCTGCAGAGCTACGCAAGCGTGCACAACTTCTTTAAGTGAAATGAGCTTTTTGTGTGATCGGTAATGATTTGGCTCAATAAATGTCTTTTGTGTTAATACAAAAGTATGTGGGACTTTAACTTCACAGCTACATCATGTTGAATGATGCACCGCTCTGTGGTCTATTCAGAAATGCCATAGTAAAGCAAGTGTCGTCAATTATTAACTGACCTTTATTTAAAGCTATTCTGGGCAGTGGCACTTTGGTTGAGCTAGGCAGACGTGATGGCTTCCCCTGCCTTGAAACTGTGTTGAGCACTGACGTTTGCCATGTCTTTTGGTGTTAAAAACCCAACTACACAACAAAAAAATGAGAATTTATGTGACCGACCATCCATCCACCCACCCATCAGGGGCCACCTTGGTTTTCTTAAACATCCAAAACATGTCATCCTGAGATCTTGAACTTGTATATCCTTGCAGAAGTATTTCCGTGATTACTTTGCCTTCAGCTGGATTTTTTTCCTTACTGTGGCTGAAGGTGATTGGCATTGATTGCGGCTGGTTGTGACACCTGCACAGCATCAGCAGTCTGAAGTGTTGCTGTGGATCTGTACCCGTAGTCTCACCTGCCAAATTGCTCCAGCGGTATTGAATGTCCTGTCGATGTATTGGATGTCCAATTCAATCAGCATCTAAATTGAGTGCAGGCGGCACTGGTTTTAATAGCCTTGTGCCAGTGATGAGAAAGCAGAGTATTTTGTTTAGCTGAGCTGCATGCAAGCAGTCTGTATTTCTGAGATGCCTCTGCTGACAGCAGGGGAGGATTCAGCATTAGCCTACATTTCTCTGATGGATGCATTTATTGCAGTGCTGCTCTTTTTCTCCTGGGCAGGCAGTCACTCAAATCTCACGTCATGTAACATAAATTTATTAAACTTTAGTTGGATCTTCAGAGGTGTTTATATAAAAAGTAACTTTGGATTTGGACTGGGGTGTGGGTTTGATGGCCTAAATATGAAATGTTTAAGCAATGTTCTCTTAAAAATGTCTCTAGAGTATGTCATGCATCATAAAGTCTTTCCAGATCACTAATTGTTTTCCTAATTGGAAAAACAACTAGTGGCACATGGTGCCATTTGTGTGTCTGATCCTGGCAAATTACCTGAATGTAATTTAGCTTAAAGAATTGATAAGAAAACAGGTTATGCTTCTGCATGCTAGATATATTTTTTTCTATTAAAACTCACTGGTTGCATTTTTAATGTCAGCCTCACTGGGATGTGGGGGGTTGCAGGGAGACGAGGCCAGCCTGACCACATGGCTGAATCATCCAAAAATCTCGCCGTGGCAATTCATCCCACCAATCTCTGGACTTCTTGCAGACACACTAAGCTCTGTGAACTCTCTGCCTCTCCTCTGTGTGGTTGTTAGGGTGTCTGCGTTCTTAACTAGCTTGAGGCGTGTTCAGTTCAGCTCAGTGTGCATGCAAAGCTGCTTCTGAGGCACATGATGCAGCCGAACACTCCTCCGTCCTCTCCTTTCTCTGTCCCCGTGTCCTCTGCCGCTTCCATCGTTTCAAAATGAATTTGGCACCTCTGTCGCTGCCGATGTGATGGCCACACGACATCACCGGCGCTATGACAACAGCAAGTCCTGCCTTCCTCGCATTCACGAGCGTGTTGCGGGCTGTCGACGAATATCCCATATTACAAACTGCAACAGGGTGACTGTGACCTTTCAGCCCTCGTTGGCTTTGAGACACATTTTAGTTTCATTTTCCAGAATCCTGTAATTACAAATCTTCACACCCCTGCTGTCTCAGCCAAATGAAGGCTTCTACTGAGCAAAAATGAGCAGCACCGGCCTGAATCTGAATCTTTTGTCCTATTAGTTTGCTCCCAATAAAGCAGGCTGCAGCATACAGTGTAAATATCATTCTTTTAAGGGAGTGGAGGGGCAATTATAGAGGAGGCGAGGAGGGAACACGCATTCCTGATGGCAAAAGGTTTGTAGTTTAGGGGGGTGGAATTATAGACTGAGGGAGGGAGTAAAGAGTGTGAAAGAGTCAGCTGGAGAAGGGGAGGGGGTACAGACGGCACTCCCCCGCCCTCTCTCCCTCAGTACTTCAACTCCTCTTTGGATACAGGAGTCAGTCTGCTGTGGACTTGCATGAGGAATATCAATCATCACCTCATTTAGATTTGGGAATATCCCCTTTTATTGCTGGTTGGGATTTCACGGGAGGAAAAGTAGAATTATAACTTCCAGGTTGTACAAGTTCAGGTAAGTCAGTGTGTACGCAGCTGTGTGTTTTCTGCGCAGCACTGTGCGTTTGGTTGTTGGTCAGGATACAGACGAGACAAATTGCTCTCTAGCCCCAGCTCCCACCTTCTAGAAGAGGTGCTGAGCATAAGTGTCCCACATTGTGTGGTAGGTTTCTCTGTGTTTCATTGAGTACTTAAATTGGTAAAATGCAGCCAACTCTCTCATGAATTGTGTTGTGCACTGAAGTTGTGTAATTTCAGCAATATTCTCATCAGTTTCTGCATGTTTTTGTATTCCCGTTCTGCCAGAATTTTAATATTATCTTGTTTTATGTTGTAAACACACTCTGGGGTCCTCACAGCCTGATAGTGGGGATTCCTCAGTGCAGGAACCTATAGAAATCGTGTGTATTGCAAAGTTTAGCGACAACAGCTGTCAGAAAGTCATTGTATTACCCCCTTCACTTCTAGACACAAACAATACACCCTGTGTGTGTGTGTCATTGTAATGACAAAGCAGCGGTGGTGGTGGTGGCAGGTTTGTGATGCTGACAAAGGGAGATGATGAATTGCAAATGTGAGAGATGGCCAAAGCCAAGGAGTATTCCCAGAGCGCATCCTGGAGGTGGGGCTGCTGGAGGACTTGATGCTGCGAGTTCATTTAAAATCCCAACTTTGTGTTTGAAAGCTGGTTGTGACTCCTGCAGTGGGGAGAGGGCGAGAAGCGGTCATCTGGTGTTATAGTTATGGTAATGTATTGACTGTTCAGGGCTTAGCAGGACAGAAGGTCAGCTTCTGGCCTTCAGGCTTGTAAATCTTGATAATGCTCCCATTATGACAAGGAGTGCAGCATTAAAAGAATATGAACTCTCAATTCCTTTTAAAAGCTTGATGCAAAAATCACATGCAGTGTCCTCACTCTGAATTTGTCCTAAAACGATTCTCACCAGAGGAAAGTAACCTCTGATTGGTTTGCGTAGTCTTACTCGATAAGCTTCACTTAATTAAAAGGTACAGTGTGCTGTGGAACAAAGGCTATATTGTAGATTTACGAGCCGGGAGTTCATCTGAGATCACACGCCCTTTCAGATACTAAGCTTATTATAAAATTTCAGCTATACTTTATGGAGCAGAATTGAGCATGCTGGAGCACGCTGTGATTATTTTCACTTTCCAGTTTTATGTGCATGCAGCTCTGTTAGCTTTCAGAGGGACGAGTGCAGTCCTAATGGGAGGAATCGCAGGTGCTTAAGACCGCAGAGTCTGCCGTTCAATTTACCTGTAAGCCCCAGTTAAGGTTAAAAAGTAAATGCAACAGTGTACTAAATTAAAGCTTAACCTAACTGTAGTGTAATTTTGTGGCATGCCATTAATCTTGGAGACAGAAGCATACTTTGATGTCACCGTGAGATTATTGTATTACTGGGCTGCCACAATGCTCCTGCAATAAAACCTTTGCATCCTACTGAGCTTTGTGAGAGCACATTGTATCTGCTGTAACCTAAACTGCAGTAAAATAATCCCTCTATAGCCTTTATTACATGAAACCTAATGGGCGGAGGCGTTACCTGAAATTAGACTTTCTACGCGACGCGTCAGGGGGCCAATAAAAGGGGCCTGCACTGGAAACTGTACCCGGGAATGTTTTGGAGGAAGTGAACAGATTTCAGCCAAGCTTTGTGTAGTCATGTGTGTCAGCACTGTGCTCAGTTTTGCTCCAGTGCACAATGGCAACACAGTGGGGACCCGGGAGCTTCAGGGGTGTTATGGTGGAGGTGGAGCTCAGGGATGACTTCACAGGCTCTTTTCACAGATATTATTGGGATCAAATCTTCTCACTCTGTATATGTTGCATGTTTAACTCTTAAAGAAACACAGCAGTGCAAAGATGAACATGCACTCGCTTTTGAGAGGGTTATTTTGGAAAGTTTCGGATGAGTTTGGGAATGCACGGATGCACTCTGCTCTGTCTGGTGTACCAGGATTAGACACACTCTTCCATCTGTTTGCAACACAACCTGAAATGTGTATTCCCTGCTTATTAATATTGAAATGATGAAAATGGGTCTTGACTCTGACCCAGATGTGATATTGAGTGGAGTTTGTACTTGTGCTGCTATATAAAAAGAAACGCACTCAAACTGCAGGCGTGTTTGGTATTCCCACTCACTGACCTGGAAGCAAATGATTGGCTGAGTGAAAAAGCCTCAGTGCAAAACACTGTCCCCACATTTTGGCTCCCCAGTTTACCTCTGTGTAAAACCTTCAGTGTTCTTCTGCACCTAATTTACTTTTATAAAAGCTCGCATCATCACTTTCAATCGTTTGCATCTATATAAAAAATCACCTTCCAGCTGCTTTCAAACATCACCTCCTCCCGGTGCTGGTGTTACAAATTTGCCACGCCGGATAGTGTTTTGCTAACCGCCGGGTCCTGTCATTGATACCGTCGATCACAAATCTGTAATCGTAAAACTGTCGAGCACATTTGTTTCTCGTGTCCAAGGGAAATGGCCGGGTATGTTTGGACACGGGGAGGGACGCTGGAATCGTGAAGCACGGCAGGCAGAGTAGGAGCCGGGGGGGAGACCTTTTCGCTGACAGTGATGGTTACAGGACATGAGAAGGTCAACTTGTGAAGATCTGTGCTGTTTGTGGTTCTAATATTTTGTCAAAACAGTTTTCATAAAAATAATCTGGGATGAAAATGAAAAGATTAACACACGTGTCACAAACGGTGCTGGTTTGATACGCTTGGTGTAATATTTCTTCAGCTTCGGACCGAGTTCTATTAACAGTTTAAATGACTTATTTATTTATTTATTTATTTATTGATTGCTTTTCTTGCATCCAAATGACCTTAACTGGATTCAAAACATTTTAATTTTCAGATATCAAACAGCATATTTGTAGATTTTACTTTTACAAAAAAAAGTCAAATATTAATGAAAAAAATTAAATGAAAAATTAACTTAATTCAGGAAAGTTAAAATAGTGAAACCAGATTTTTTCAAATTGATTTAACGTGACATGTAGTAGATTTTAGCTTTTAACAAGAATCCCCCAACTTCCTTTAAAACAAAAACAAGACCCCCCCACACCACCTGTGTGCACCCCCATGTGTCTTACCAGTTGTCTGTGGCTAACTTATGCCTTCAGTTAACATCTGTTAAAGTTCTTCAAAGCTTGTTAATGAGGAGGCAAAGAGTCCTAAGCAGGAAGTGATCTGATAGCACCTTAGCTGTGAACTTCTGCACAAGCAAATGGCTGCGATTAATGATGGAGGTAAAAGTATTAAGATCTCACAGAATCTTGCATCTTCAGTGTGTACGTAAGAACAAAAACCCTGTTTTATATTTTGCCAAATTTTGTGTGTGTGTGTATAAGAGTGGACATGGACAAAACCTGCAGCTTCTGCTGTATGCAGCTTAAACCTCAGCAGAAGAGGTGACCTCTGCCTGTGGTGATGAGGGACGAAAGTGCCACTAGGGTAAACAACACCAGCTGCTGCTCAGCCCCCAAAAGCACAGTAACTTTTTTTAAAAAGCATACAGCTCTGAGTGCTGATGGATCCAAATGTTGTTTAACAACAATCTGTTTCCACTGGTTGGAGCGCTTTTGCTTCAAAGTAGCTCTGCTGTTGCCCTTAATTCTGCTTTGTATGTGCCGGCATCCTTCTAAAGGCCGTTCTCCATCTTTAAAAATGCTCCATACACGCAGCCACCTGAGCCTCTCGTGACAGGGTCAGACAGGTCTCTCTCACACACACACACACACACACACACACACACACACACAGCAGCCTCACGTGCCCCAGCCGTACCCTGCAAAACATAATCAGATCAGCAGCAAATGAACATGTCTGCATGGTTTGGCTCATGGTGTTTTTGTGGAAATGTAACTTCACCTGCTGCCGTGTCAGTGCAGCCGTTCTGTAGCTGCTACATTTGCTGATTTTAGAGGTATATTTTGAATAAAGCTGCATAAATAGTGTTTGAGCCAAATCCTGCCTAGCTTGTTTTTTTTTTTTTTCGGC
>VUQK01015343.1:17164-29761 GCA_015106715.1 Bujurquina vittata
ATTTTTTGCCCCCGTTCCTGCCTAGCTTGTTTTTTTTTTTTTTCGGCACCACTGCGTCACAAACAAAGTTGAGCTGCTTTCCATATCACTGAAAGACCCCTTGTTCAGTTTGTTTGCTGTGTAACGTTTCTAGGGTTACAGATCCAAGTTGGAAATGACTCTTTGGATATATAACCACTTTACATTGTTTAATTTAAGCTGTTAAATTACTTTTAATATGGATGGGGTTTTCCCCCCTGCCATAGAAACCTTTTGAAGAAGGACGCAAGCTTTTATAATACTAAATTCCCCCCCTGGCCTAATACAATCTTCAGCACTCTCGAGAGCAGAAAATGAGTCATGAGAACAAGAGTTTCTGTTTAGTGCTTCCATTTTCACAGAAGCATATGACTCTGTATCAGTGGGGAAATGTGAGCTGTCTTAAGTGCAGTGGTTAAACTCCCTCCTGCTGCTGCGTACAGCTACCCGAGTTATTATCTCAGGAGACCCGAGTGTTCGGATTACAGCGTTTTGTGTTGGTGCTTGTTACTAGATTCACCACCGTGCTTCGGTCAAATAGCGTGAATGTGTTGCAGGACTCCAGACAGCTTTTCAACTGAGATGTTTACCATCAGATTTGTCTTGAATATTGTAGTACTCTAGTGTTTTCACATAAGCCTTTATTCAAACACGCACCGCAGCCGTCGGGTCTTTCCAGACATAAACTGATGTGCGTGTGAGAGCACAACTGCACAACCAAATGCGATACTTCCAGTAGTGAGAACGAGTGTGGTGTGAATAATTTTTGGCTGTGTGCTACATGTGAGAGGGGAAAACGTCGGGACAAATATCCCAACCCGGCTCTGTGGCTTTCAAAGTTCATGTGTGAAAACAGCTTCGTGCTCGCGTACAGGAACGTCTGAGCAGGTGTTTCGAGCTGTAAGTAGGTTTTACCTTGTTTTCAAAGACCTTAATTTATATTTTGGCCATGGGGTAAGAACTTACATCATTTTTTGGAAGTGATGCAAGCAGCTTGAATTTCTTTCCTTGAGCACCTAAAGGAGGACTGGAAGAGGTGGGGGTTAAGACAATTTCCCCTCGTACCTGTTCCAGCAGGCCCAAGAATTTCTACACAGACTTCAAAGTGTTCTTGAACAACAGAAGGAACTTAAACCTACCTGACGCATATTTTAGGGATGACAAAGTTCCACACAACAGGTCATTCAATGCAGAAACGAGGAAGTTTCCAATATCAACTTTGTTGTGAAATATATTGGCTGAATCTGGCATTAGGGATGAATTTTGCATCTACATCATCAGCTGGGATAGAACATGTAAAGGCGTATTTTTTTCATTTGTTTTCCCCAGATTCTCTCTTGATGTTATGTACTATAGATCAGAGGTCCCCGGTACCGGGCCGTGGGTCATTTGTTACCGAGCTGCGCCTAAAGACTAACTTCCATTATTTCAGTTTTACTTGTCTGAGGCTGAACGATGTTTTATTTTTTTTAAATGAGCGGATTTTCTCTGTAATCGGTCTATGACTGTTGACGCGTGTTTAGCCGCTTGTCTCGGTCACGTGATCGTCACCGCTAACGTTAAAGCCACAAGCTTCGCTGGTTCCCGTGGCTGTCTAACAAAATCGGCTGGTTGACCCCCATAAAGCTGGTTTAAATATTTAAGCGCTCAACAAGAGTAGAAAAGCGCCATATAAGAACTGCTCCATTTACCATTTATATGCAGCAACACGGGGAAAGGTCCCGATTTTCCCTATGATTCCAATCAAATCATCGCCTAAATCAGTTGCATTTTCACCTATCTTGGATGAAAAATCTGCTCCCGTTTTAATGCATTTCCAATTAAATGTGATCGCATTAGTCAGATGAGTTTAGCGCGCCTCAGCTCCCGCTCGTCCACTGTCACGCGTGTGCTCAACAGCCAAAAAAACAAGATTATAATTTTTTTCGAAGCAACTCCAGAGATGAAGCAAAGCAGTTGCAGCGAAATTCGATATTAGAGCCCAAACGGTGTGTTTTGAAGAATCTGATTTTATCTGACTTGTGATGGATTTTTTTTTACATCAGATGAAATTCCAAGGGCCACCTGAATCCGACTGAGGAGATTTCTACTTTGTTTTTGAGGTGTATCTCATTTTGAAGTCGCGTTTAAACGTTACCATGGCAACCGGAGAGCGTTGTAGCGTTTTTATTCGCGACACCTCAAAGGCCGGTCCGTGGAAAGATTTTCGAATGCTAAACCGGTCCGTGGCTCAAAAACTGCTATTATAGATGCTGAAATTTCCAAATAATCTGCAATTTTAAGATGAGAAATTCTTGAACCGTTTTGTCCAGACCAAAGAAAAGTCAGGCGGTGGTGATCAGGATTGATTCAGGGAGCAGGAGACGTCACACAGGGATTGCTCACCACGGACTTCACCCTTCATGCCGTGTTCCAGTTCAAGTTGGGATTTCCGAGTTCCCACTTCGAATTTTCAGCTGGAACGCCCCCTCAGGTCAGATTCCCAACTTGGAAAGTCATGTCTTCCCTGGGGATCAAATACTTATTTCACTCAGTGACATGCAAGTCGATTTATGAGTTTGTGTTTTTTCTGGATTCTTGGTTGATTTTCTGTCTCTCTCTAAGTCAAAATTAATCTACCATGAATTAGAGACTGTTTATTTCTGTGTGAGCAAATTAAACCAGGAGATCAAACCTGTACTTGCCCAAATGATGATGTTATAGAGGAATGAACTCCATGATGTGTTTCTAGAAGAAGCCATCGAGCGTGTGTGATGGGATTTTTAGCGCTCTAAAATATCTTTTCCAGCCGTGGCATTTCTTGCTCATGTATTAATAACGAGCTGATGATGGATTGTGTGCGGTTGCAGCTTCAGAGAATGTTGTGTTGGGGGAATTGTAGTCACATGTTCTGGTAGCACTGATGCAACTTGCACAGTAACCAGCTATTGAAATTGTAACCTTTACACTTAAAAAAACAAAAAAAAAAAGAAGTAAGGGTATTGTGTAGGAAAGGGTAATAAACTAGTCTAGTCTATACTAGAAGTATTCCACAATATATTGCGGTGCTTGTATTTTGTGAGCATGCCTGTTTCCCTCAGTGAACATAGTTTCCTGTTACAAGTTTGCTGTTTTTTCATAGCTGCGTCCCTCCTCCGTTTCCTTTCTGTTCTATTGTCTACCAAATGAGATTAAATGAGACCGCCAACAGACTGCAGGGTTATATAAAATATAAATGTAGTTGTGCAGACTTCAAACAGTGTACACTGCAGTGCTTGTGAGGGTTGATGAGTGGACAGAATCAGGAGGGAAAGGAGCAACAATGTATAAAAATGGGGTCAACCTTCGTTTATGTAAGGCCCCCCTAACCCTGAGGGCATGCAGCAACAGCAGCAGAGGGTTGGGCCCTCATTTATTTGCATCAGCTTTGCACACAAAAACACAGCAACCCCCGCCCCCCCAAGGGTCTGTCCTAAAAGATGGAGAAGCACACATCAGGAGAAACTGAGTTAACTAATCTTCTGTCCCATCTGTTTGTGGTCCCAAATGTGGAACAGGACTTTTTAGACTGCCCAGCCTAAAGGCAGATAGATGGAGTCCAAATGTGCATCATAGTCGGAGCTTCTGCACCCTCCTGCTACCAGTCCTCGCTGATGCAGGAAGTAGTGCCCAAGAGCAGACGACTACATCTCTGCATGGATGCTTCATTCCAGCTCTGAATAACTCGTGCTCACGCCGGCTGTCGCAGTGCTCGTGCTGTCATTACGTACCCTCCACTTCACAAAATCCATGTACATGTTGGAAGGGGCTGAGCGGCTCACATTCTCTGTCAGTCTAAGCACAATTAGCTGACTTTAACAAAATGTCTTTTTTTTTTTCCTCTCCAGGATAGTTATAACTGAAAGAGCTGCGGAACAAGACGCGTTAAACTGCTCTGCTCTTCTTATTTCAGCTCCATAACTTCTTTTTTGTGAACACAGTTTTAGGGGAAAGCCTAATCTGGAAACATGTCCTCTTCAGTGTTTACATGTCCATCTGTAAAAACAGATTTCATGAAGCGGAGCCCAATATTTGACTGAGACATCTGTTTTTCAGAGATTTGTGGATTAAAGGAACAAACCGTCTTAAGATCCAGTGACAAAATGCCAGAGAAATCATTGCAGCCCTGGAGGTAAAATATCATTCAGAGTGTTTTTTTCTGTATATTTGTCTTTCGTGTCCCTTTTTAAGGTTTTATTAATCTGTATGTCTCTGTCCATTTAGCCTCTGAATCATGGGAAATGCTGAGAGCCAGAATGGCGACCAAGCCCTCTACGGGCGTGGCTATTTGTCACGTAAGCACATGTCTCGGTCTCTTCGCGTCTCCAACAAGCAGTCCAGACGCTCTCGCCATGCTTCATCAGGGAAAATAGAGCACAGGAACTCTGAGACAAGCACGCGCTCGAGTAGCACACCCAGCATCCCGCAGTCCCTGGCTGACAATGGCCTGGAACCCTTCAATGAGACGAATATCCTCCCAGACTTTGGAAGCCCCATTTGGGTGGACCGAGTGGCCATGAATCTGCGGCCAGTGTCCTTTTACAATGACCTGGGCAATCCCTCAATGCACATAACCCTGCCTGGTCCCATGGCAGAGGAGGCGCAGGATGAAGATATGTACGCAGCTGAAGTGAAATACCTCCAGAAAACCGCAGACTGCTCCAAGGAGACCATTGGCTTCAAGAAGAGGTCCAAGTCTGCAGACATGTGGCGAGATGACAGCCTGGAGTTTTCCCTGTCTGATGTCAGTCAAGATCACTTGACCAGCACAGAGGAGATCATAGACTTGACCAACGAGAGAGATTTCGCTGGCTGTGAAGGCCACCTGCAGTCCAGCCCAACAGACTCCACTGACAGGGCAAACTCACTCGACGAGCTGTATAGCCAGATGAGTCCTGCCTCCAGGCAACTCCATGGCCGCTATGCAAAGTGGCACAACACTAACAGGGCTATCAGGGAGGGTGAGGATGATAAAATGCTATCTCCATCAGAGGAGGATGGGAACACCTATGGCGCGTACACCCTTCCCTGCCGACGTTCCCACTGTTTGTCTGAAGGCCTGACCAGCCACCAAGCTGAAATGTGTGCCAGCATGCAGGGCAGGAGAGCGCAGACGATACAGGTAAGCTCTATAACTGTTTCACAAAATACTGATCATGTGCAAAACGTGTAGAGAACAAATAAGCTTGTCGATGAATGCATTTAGTCTGTTAGATACGTGCATGTCAGGCATCTCAAATGTTTAAAATCTCGATCTTTGGGTGTTTTTTTTTTTTGTGGAAAGAGCATGAAAAGTTTTGCAGAATCTGAAATGTTGTGGCAGTAAGATGGCTCCTTTCAGTAGCTCCTCCAATGAATCTGAGTTTGTTCCGCCTCATTCACCTCACAATAAGCTGTTAAAAGAAGTGTAAAAAGGGAGCTTGTGCGAAGCAGGCAGTGTGTAGTTTCCCGATGAAACTGTTGCTTTTCTTGTGAGGGGACATTGCGATGATGGGAGGGGGGGTGAGCACAGCTTAAAGTCACTCCCTGTTAGAAATACCTCAGTCTTTGTTATGATAATGAGGGGGAGGCCTGAGGAAGTGTAACAGTAAAACGTGCATTGGTGAGTCTGTCGCTGCTGGGCACCGTCAACTCTGTTGAATGGAGTTCTGGACCGCATGATTAGGTCACGTGACCAGATGGAGATACCAAGCCCAGTGTAACCCCCTTCATCTCCCAGGAGCCTTTGACCATGTGGGTAGGAGAGGGCAGACCCTCTGGTGCCACAGGGCGGGCAGGCTGTGCTCACACAACAGCAGACCATTTGCTGTGAGCAATTAATTTTAAGCAGAAGCTCAAGATTTGTCAGCCCCATGGGCTCTCGTTAGGCATCTGTAGTCACTGTTTTTTGCAACATGTTTGCCTTTCAAAAATGATTCTATCCTTTATTTGGAAATCTGCAGTCAGTGAGGGTAGGTTAACGAGCTGTGATGCCATCTCACCTGTTTTGTGCTTCTGCCACAACTCAGGATGTCACAGCCGGGGAGGGCAGCGAATATGAGGACAGTGGCATCGACGGGGTGACGGTGGAGCCAGACCACCAGTCTCGCCGCTATAAGACCATGTCGGCCTCCTTCTCCGTGTTCTCGGTGCACAACAGGAACATGTTTGCTGGCAGCGACAGCGGCAGCAGCAGCGGCGGTGGAGGAGCCAGCGAGTGTGTTCAGGGCGTGTACGAAAACTTCCGTCAGGAACTGCAAATGAGCTCCTGCCAGACCGAGAGCTTGGAGGAGGCGGGGTCTGCCCTGAGTGATGAGCAGAGCACTATGAGCTCCGCCTACCAGTCTGACCTCTTGCTCAGCGTTGTGCAGGGGATGGTGCGCAAAGCTGGCAAACTGGCTGTCAAGAATTTCCTCGTGCACAAGAAGAACAAGAAAGTGGAGTCGGCCACAAGACGCAAGTGGAAGAGTTACTGGGTTTCCCTCAAAGGTGTGTCGCGTCCTCAGCGACCTCATCAGATTTACATTTTACTGCACTGCACTTATTCCATTATGTCAGCATTAATACTGTTCATTCAACACAACATTTTTGATGCTATTTAGTTATATGCTGACATGCAAAAGAGCAAAAATCAACTCTGCTTCAACCGACTTTTAGTTAAGTTGAAATCTGTTGAGAAGTCTCTTCATCATGATGCCTTTCTCCCCGTGTGCTGCTATGCTGCACTTCTTAATGTTGGCCACTGGAGAGCAGAATTAAATTGCTTGAGGAAAAAAAAAAAAAGAAAAGGAAAGAAAAGAGAAGAAAATCGTGAGTTCCATTGTTTTGATTTTCTAGGTTGCACTCTGTTTTTCTATGAGACTGATGGGCGTTCGGGGATCGACAACAGCAGCAATCCCAAACACGCCATCTGGGTGGAGAACAGTATTGTCCAGGCAGTACCAGAACATCCCAAAAAGGACTTTGTATTCTGCCTCAGCAATTCCCTGGGAGATGCTTTTCTGTTCCAGGTAAGAAAATGCTTATATGTCACCCGCTCTGTGAATCAGTACAGATTTATTCTGCCATACCATGTCCTGTATCTACTGTATTCTTTCTTTTTATGCTCTTCATTATTCTGACTTTTTAATGCATCAGGATCAAATCAAACCAGGAAAAAAAGGAACTTGTGTGCCGTTTAACCTCTGACCTTTCACCGTCTGTCTCCATGCAGACCTGCAGCCAGACAGAGCTGGAGAACTGGATCACAGCAATCCACTCGGCATGCGCCACTGCTGTTGCCCGCCAGCATCACAGGGAGGACACCGTTCGGCTGCTCCGAGCCGAGATCAAGAAGCTCGAGCAGAAGATCGACATGGACGAGAAGATGAAGAAGATGGGAGACATGCAGCTGTCAGCTGTCACCGACAATAAGAAGAGGAAGACGATCCTGGATCAAGTAGGTGTCGCTCTCCTTTCTTCCTTGAGCTCATGCAGAGCAGGTTTGTGGGAAAGTTTTCCTGACAGGTTGCGGAAAGGTGGCTAGTTCTTACTTTCACACCGTTTCAATGTTTACAAATCAACCTTCTATTATTTAGAAAGAGATGTGTAACACCAAGTTAAACAGAAGGTGTTATCAGTCGGTCACAGTCAGGGCATTAAACACTGTTTGGCTTCCAATACTGATGGAAAGTACAGTACAAATACACGGGTTGAGTAGCTTCCTAAAATGTACTGGGAAAACATCCACACCTAGAATGTAATCTGTGTAATGGCCCCCAAATTAGCAGAATATTTATCAATTAAGGATTGAAGTATCACACATAACTACTTCCTGTCAGTCACAGTTTTATTGGCAGCATCGTAGTTCCTCCATTTTTACGCCTTTATCCATAACTCCTCATGAACATCTCATAAAACTCCCAATTTTGTCTGGATTAATAAGGAAAAGTTGGAGTATTACATCTACTTAAGAGTTCCTTAAGACATCTGTTAAACCTCTAAGAGAACCACTCGTGACTAATTTTTAGCTTAATTTAAAAACTATAACGTTCAAGATTGTTTTTAGGGATATTTTAGCTGTTGTGATGGTACTTAAATGTAAGCAGGTATTTGAGTCTAGTGTCTTCAGGTTGTTTTTAACACATTAAATATGAGGAGAGCGAAGCAGGGAGCAGTATGAGAGGACTTGGAAGAATCATCCGCTAGAGGCTGCTGATGCTGCAAAACTAACAGTCCCCAGATTGCTTTTTATTTTTCTTATTATAGTATGCACTTGGCTCTGGTCAGCCTGACATTGTCAGTTAATTACAAAGTTCACATTGTCTTTAATAGGTCTGTTTACAGGGAGGGGAGCGATGGCTTTTGTTTGTTACTGACTGATTGGAGCTGTTCTGTTTGGCAGTGTCAGGTTTCAAATTGTGAGAGCTGAATGGATGTAGGACCGCTCCTTAGAAAGCTGAAACGCTCCCAGCCTCGATCTGCCAGCGGAATGTGCAGTATTGTTTCTTTCTCATCTCTGGGCTACTTGGCAGTAATACAGAGCCCTCTGCCACGGAGCTGGCCGCCGATTCCAAACACCAGTGCAGGACCGTGACTGGGAGGGGACAGCCCAGTGAATAATCACAATGTCTTGCTCTACTGCCCCAATAAACATCAAACCATTAGGCACAGAGAGCGCAGGTTGGCAACACTTTGAGAAAAGTGCTAACGGGGCTTCTGTGGAAGGAGGAGATGCTCCATCTTAGTCTGAAGTTGACAGACACACAAGAGCAATAATGATTTATTAACTGGATGCACTGTTGTGTCCTTCCCAACCTGCAGATATTCTTGTGGGAGCAGAACCTGGAGCAGTTTCACATGGATTTATTTCGCTTTAGATGTTACCTGGCCAGCCTGCAAGGAGGAGAGCTGCCGAACCCCAAACGCCTCCTGGCTTTTGCCTCTCGCCCCACCAAGCTGGCGATGGGCCGGCTGGGCATATTTTCAGTCTCTTCCTTCCACGCGCTGGTAAATATTGTTTCTTTTGTTCATCACGTGTGTTAAATGCCCTTATTTCTGCTGGTGACGCATACACAATGGCATACTTTACACCACTTTGGTTAAGCCAGAGACCTCATATATGCTTTAGAACTGATTAACATCTTGGGAACAAACTTACACTTAAGTAACACAAACTGTCGCTGTTGCAGAGCTCCAACCTGTTCTCCTATTTTAAGTAAAGGAGCATGAGGTATCTCACTTAAAATACACTTTGGCAGCACTGAGTAGATCCAGTGATGCTCATGGCAGGACGGTCGATTCCAAAAGCTAGAATGCATCCTTAACTATTTATGTGCTCGGGCCTCACATGGGTCACTCGTTTGTGAGGGTTTTAGTTCAGTTTTGGCCTCCCACTGCTGCCGCAAAGAGGTTATGCACTTCACATCTAAAAGCACTAGTAGTAAAAGAAAACATCTGATTTTTAGAGATGTTTCACAGATCATTCAGGTGCTTTTTCTCTCACCACCACCACCAACGCAGTGCTACAGAGCAGGTGGGTGTCTGAGCTGCCAGATAGCGGTTAAGGATGTCTAACAAAAGACAACCGCTAAGAGCTTTCCTACGCTTTCACTCCTCTTGAATTTACTCTGTATCGGCACTGTACACTCACCAGAAAGGCCTGCGAAATGTTGACAGGACCAAAGACAGAACGAGTGCTGAGGTTAGTTTCAGAGCATGCTGCAGGCACAGCGCTGATGCGTTTAATTCAGCGTGTACGAGTACCTTTTATTTATTTCTCCATAGTTAAAGAAGCCTGGAACTGTTAAAGTCTAGTTTTCATGCATAAAATCTGACTGCGCTGTATCTGTATGATTACATGTTCCTTTATTCAGTCACTTAAGACGAGCTAATTTCCATAAACCACTCAGTGAAATGCCCCTTGATCACTTTTTGTATATACTCACGTTTGCTTTTGTCAGAACTGTAGCTTTCCCCTCTGAAATATTCTGAACTTAATTTTAAATGCCTCTCTTAATGTTAGCCCCTCGTAATATGCTGCACTTATGAAGTTATTCCTCATTTTTGTAAAATGCTATTTCACGTGATTGCCGTCTCATTTGATCCTTTTTTGAGCCGATGTAACTGTTTTTGCAGGTGGCAGCTCGCACGGAGACCGGAGTGAGACGGCGAACGCAGGCCATGTCTCGGTCCTGCAGCAAGCGCAAGAGCAGGTTCTCGTCCCTCTGGGGTCTGGACACTACCTCAAAGAAAAAGACAAAAGCCCATCCTACTGTCAGCCAGGTCTGTGAGGCGTTCCCTCATCATACAGTTAATTTCCACTTAAATACAGCTGAACAGTCAGCAGAAAGATCGCTTTATCCAACCTACTTGACTGTTCACTTGCTATTTTAACCTTCTTTGTGCTCCTGCAGGTTTTTGCTGATGGTGAAGAGCCCATTAAAAAGCCAGTAGACAGCATATATGTTGATCCTGCTAAGGAAAACACAGTAAGGATTAATAATTCAATGTTTGCATTGATTTGTCAGCAAGAAGTTGGTCAAACAAAAGCAGGAACTTCCTCAACGAAACATTGACACCACTGAAAAAGTACCCCTTAATGCATTCTGAGAAAGCACCCGAGCCAAAGCAGAGAGTTTACAAGCTGCAACAGCTACTCAGGCAAATTAGAGCTTTTAATTTTTCGTTCACTTAAGCAAATGCATTAGGAAGGAAGATGGAGAGCGCTGGTGAAGATGGTTTATTCTTGGAATTATTTTGGAATTGCTATCAAATTTGACTAAATCACACTTTGCAGTAAAATGTGTTTGAAATGCTTTCGATGTGTCTGTTTTAAAGAAAGGTGAGGAGGGAACCGTGAAAAGCCTTCCACGACCCAGCACAGAGAGCGACATCTGGGTCCCCGACCACCTGACGCCCTCCTGGGTGTGTCTGCCAAATGACCAGCCTGTGCTGACAATCATCCAGCCGGGAGAGTCTGCCCTCTGCGTTCTTGAGTCCATCTGCAAGGTAAAAACAGAGCCTTGCACCTGGAAAACCACATCTAACTAGAGAAATGCCAGCGATGTTGGGAAAACATGTAAATCCGCTTTTGTCTTTTTGTGCTCGTTCCACAGGCTCATCAGCTCGATGCCACTAAACACTACTTACGGCTCAAATTCCTCATAGAGAATCAAGTGCAATTCTACATTCCCAAACCAGAGGAGGACATCTGTGACTTGGTATGTCACTGATGTCTTGAATATAATCCCTCCTTCTCATTCAGACCACTACAAAAATGATTAGGGTCAAAAAACCGATTTAAAGAAGTGTCAGGAATTGTTTGTTTACCATGTACGAGGAATCACGATAGGCAAAAAGCCCCGTTACAGATGGGTTTTTATTTTTAGCCTGATGAGTTTATGTTTTCTTCAGCTGAGAAAGAGCTCCCTGGGAGAACCATGCAGCAGAAATATTTATAAAGAAGCTTTCTAAACAATATCTGTAACCTCTTTTGTAATTAAATCATGTAATCATGACACAGCATAGAGACTCCTTTATAAAGAACTGCTAGAGCTGCTTTGTCTGAGAGTACAGAAAATTAATGCCCTCCTTCCATGCTGTCAATAACCCACCCACCACGCTATGAATAAAGTAGGCTGTTGTTTCAGGATGGATAATGGCTTCTTTTTTGTTCCTTGCAGCTTTACAAAGAAATTGAGCTTTGCTCTAAAATAACTAAAGTAATCCAGTTTGACAGAGATGAATCCTGCATGATTGGTTATGGTAAGAGTGGTTTTCTGTCTTTATTTAGAATACTGCAATGAAGTCAGTGTTAAAGATTTCATTTGTATTTCTGTTTGCTTTAGCATAATAATTGATTTTCCTTGACCTTTTTTAATTTTTTTAATTTTTTTTCCTATTTGTCCCTCTGTTTGCTAAATGCCTCCCTTCTCTCTCCCCACACTTCCCTTTTGTTTTCAGGTTTCTCCATTTCGGTGGTGGAGGAGGACGGAGTGCAGCAGCTCTACATCACTGATGTAAAGGCGGGGGGGTTAGCCTTTGCTAAAGGTTTGTTATCTTTTATTTCTACCTAAAGAACTCTCTTCCTAAACACTCTAAAAAATAAAAATCAATAGCATTAGCAGTGCTTTTTTACTGTTTCCATCATCAGACTTTTCTTCTCTCGCTCTGCGACTCTTTTGAAACGCATTAGCACGTTTATTCAACAGGTGGGGAAGGTTTTAGAGGACAGCAGGTCTCAAGGGTGCTGATTACTATAATCATGCCTCTCGCTGGCCTTTTATGAAGAATCATATTGAATCTGACACTTAACCACGACTGCTTCACACAGGCTCTCCTGTGATGAAGCCAGTGATGTCAAAGTTGGTCCTGGAGCAGATCGAGTGCACTGATGGATGCTGTGCAGCATCCCTTAACAATTATTGAGGAATGCTGCACAGCATGTTATTGTCTTACCGGCTAATGTTTCACACAGATTGGCAAAGTGGGTCGTGCTTGTGGGGCTGAAATGCAAAGAAAAAAAAAAAAAAAAGATCTGGACCTAATGGCCTCCAAAGTTGGGAAATAGCATAAAAAAAAAAATTTTAATATTTTAAACAG
>VUQK01015343.1:39808-82402 GCA_015106715.1 Bujurquina vittata
GGGGGGCTGTTCTGTGTGGAGTTTGTATGTTCTCGCTGTGCCTGCGTGGGCTTCCTCCGGGGGCTCTGGCTTCCTTTCACAGTCCAAAGACATTACCCACTGATGTAAGGCTGTATGAAAGTATAAGTACATAATCAAGAAAAGCTCATATATACTAGTCCTTTTAGTTTTCCTCTCCATTTATGACCCTCTTTTTATTTAGGTATAAATCACTGAATTAAGAGCTGATCCTCTACCAAATCAGACCACCTATATTCACGCCTATTTACTTTTATTACATAAAGACTACTCTTCCCTGCAAGGTTATATTTGTTGTGACATCTGAACTCCTGTGATTTTTTTTTTCTCCCTTTGGTGCTTTCTAGTGTTTAAAACAGCAGTGGTCTTTGTCTGCAAGGAAGGGTCCAAGCAGAAGAAGAAAATGGTAGGTTTCACAAAAACAGGACGTGGCCATAGACTATTTTTTAAAATCACGAGTCGATCAGCTGTAAGAGCAAAAACATTTCCTTTGTTTGACTGAAGGGTGGCTCCCATCGGGGCTCGGTGTCTTCTGAAGAAAAAGATCCCTTCCGATTTCGTCACATGATCCCAACTGATGCCCTTCAAGTCCGGTCCTTGGCCAATGCGGGTAAAGTCGATTACAAGCTTTATTAAAACTCTTCTTTCACTCTTCGAAATCCCAGTAATGATTGTTTTAGAATATCTTAACAGATATTTGTACAGGAGGTCACAGTAGTGCTGATTTATCCCTCAGATGGTGAGGGCTCTGCTGTGTGCGAGATTGTCCACACCAAATCGGAGTCAGAAGGGAGACCAGAGAGGACGTTTCACCTGTGCTGCAGGTGAGGATCTCTGCTGGAGGAGGTTCAGTCACACTGCCGATCACAGCTTGCCTAACACCAATAAAGTCCAGTCTGCTATCTAACAAAGTGACAAACCGTCTCTCTTTCTCAGCTCTCCGGAGAGCCGAAAAGACTTTGTGAAGACGGTCCACTCCATCTTGCGGGAAAAGCACCGCCGGCAGCTCCTTAAAACTGAGAGTTTGCCACTGAACCAGCAGTATGTACCCTTTGGAGGAAAACGGCTCTGCGCCCTGAAGGGAGCCCGTCCCACTATAAATAGAGCAGGTGAATGCCAGTCTGTGGATGCATGAACCCAACAGCTCCATGTGCCCCAATTTATTCTTAACAGGCACAGAGCTTTTCCTTTTAAGGTTTTAACCAGTTATATGTTAAACTATGAGTAATATATTTAAAAAGTATGATGCCAGGCTTGAAATTAATGTACTGAAAATGTTGAGTTCACGATAATTTATCGTCCTGATGTTATGGTTTTTGCAGCATCTGCCCCAACCAGGACTCTGGGCAGAAGGAAGTTGGTGCGCAACCGTTTCACCATCGACACAGATATTGTGTTTGATGGGGATCCTGAGCAGCAAAGCCCTGCTTCACCAGAGGAGCCTGGCTTAAAACGGTCCCAACAGCAGGAGGAGGAACCAGAGCAGCAGCAGCCTGACTTGGCAGGCGACACAGATCGCTGGGTGGAAGAGCAATTCGACCTAGAAGAATACGAAGACCAGGAAGAGGTGAAAGAGACCGACATCCTTAGTGACGACGATGACTTCTGCCAGACACCAACACCTGCGTCCACTGAGGCTGACCTCGAGGCCCCCATTATGGCATTGACCTTGGAGGGTGTGGAAAGGGAGGAGAGTGAAAGCCTTAAGTCCCTAACAGCCAGCGAGACACCCGACACGGAGAAGCAGAGAACCGTGACTGATGACAAGATGGAAGATCTGACAAAGAAAGATGAGATTTGGGTAAGAAGGGAGCAATCGGGTTTATCCCCAGACTGTGCGACATAAAAACTGACAACAAAAGATAGACGGTGAGTGTTTTAGACAGCTTTACACGGGCTCCATAGAAGGTCAGTCATCACAAACAATGCATGAGCATTGATGTATATTGCACAGCTAGTAGAAGTTATACCCTTCTTTACCTTATGCTGAATGCTTTTTGTACAGGTAAAAATATTAGTGGAGCAATACAGGAATCCAGAATGAGGGAGCTTTATCCTCAATCAAATGCTGTTACATGAACGTCTAGTGTAAGCTTTGGGGGTTGAAATAATGGTACAATCACAGAGTCTAATCAGTTGCTTTGATTGGCATGGTTTGCACATTTGGGCAGCGTTCTTTAGTCCTGCCTGCTGTTGCCAAATTTGGGTATTGTGAGAACATAAATATTTGTTTTGTCTGTGTTACTCAGAGATATTATCATAGTTAAGGGCTGTATATTATTTGTCCTTAAAGAAATAGAATAATTAATTGCAAAGGACAGTTGTCTTGCATAGTTTACTATACTTGTGGATTCTCACACGAATATACACTGACATGTTTTTGGGTGCATATTTCCTGATGTATAATTTGATTTTGATTTGCTGTTTATTAACTTAAAGTTTTCTCATTCTTTGGAAGATCGTTTTTGTTTTGTTACATTTACTAGTGGAGTTCTGTAAAACCCCCCATGTCAAAGCAACAAGGGGAGTTAATTGTTTTTATTTAACATAATCCTGTTTTACTTGAATTTGACTGTTTTGTGCATCTTTGTTTACTGTGAAACCATTTCGATGACTTATCTTTTTTTTCTCTCTCTCTCTTCAGTATTACCACTCGTACACACTGATTCTTAACACTCCACTTGGCACCGCTCAGTATTGTAGATAATTAACATATCTGGAGTCTGTTCCAGGAAGCGGGTTTACTAAAATGACAGTTTGTTAACCCTGATGCGAAAGGAGAAACTCAGCCGGAGCTGCTCAGTGGGAGGTCTCCTGTGATGAAGCACCTTGGATCCCCAGATAGATATTAGTATAGCTCTTAATGAAATCCAAATATGCCTTCATAACTCTGACTGTGTGGCCGTGTAGGCACCTGTCAGGTTGTGCACCAGTTCGAAGCACTGAAACATTTGCCTTGCATTACTACAGTAATCACAGTTTGACACTAATCTGTATGAAGCTTTAGACACTAATTAATCATTTGTCATGTAGTGATGAATGTTCATAACTTCTTTTTCTTTTCTTTTTTACACGATTGTGTAAATACATTGAGTAGAGCTGGTTGTAGTGCAGCTGAAATGACTAAAAAATAAACTAGATCTAGTTTAAAAGTGAGTTTTGAAGTATAAATGTGTTTAGTATGTTCTGACAGCGTTACATGTTGAAATATTTACAAACTTTAACATATATTCAATCATTAAATGTAAAGTGCACAGCTAAGAATGTACAGATGGCAACTTCACATCCATATTTTAATCTCTTTATTTACCTGCATTTCTGTCCCTGTTGGAAGCAGCTGTGATCAGTTCTCAGGTTTTATCACTTCAGAGTTCAGAGTTCGCTTCGAGTTTGGAAACCTGCTTCCTGAAAGAGACTCCAGCTTCTTTGAAAATGTCTTGTGTGTTCAAAATGATTCTTCACTTGTATTGGAATCCAGTGCAATGATTTTATTTATTCATATGTAAATTAATTTGTCAGCAGCAAACAATTTTCTCCCCCCACCCCCCCTCCACTAAGAAAGTCCAAATTTGCTAAAGCAATCAAGGGAAAAGTGTGTCTGGAAATGAAAGAACTCATACTTGTAAACAACTCATTGTGCTACCAAGACTGCATTTTTATTACTGTGTGTATATACAAATCTACTGATATCATAATAAATACAGTTGTTTCCTACTTATAATTTAACATCAGTGGTTGGTGTGGTTTTAATCAACAGCCTCATTTGCTTCCTGCAGCTCAACAGATACAAAGTCTGCAAAACGATTTTGTGATGAGAGAAAAAATCATAAAAATGTCCGACAGGCCTGCAGACTGAGTGACTAATCGATGCTCAACTACCTTAAAGCAACACTTAAGAGACTGGCTGCAATTGCAAAACACAAGGGAAAAACTAAAAACTGAACTTTATAAAGACATTAAGAACCACTTGGAGTGTTTTTGATAGCTTCAGCTGATTGAATGATGGCAAACACCGTAAATCATCACACAAAAGACAAATGGCTGCAGTCAGTGTGCAGTTTTCACATAACTGCAACCAACACTCCTTTGGAACCAAAGAAATCATGCTCAGGTAAAGAACCGCTAACGGCAATGAATCGCTTTCAAAGCTACAAAATGGATCCACAATATGAACACTGTACATTTAAATGAGTAGCGAGGCATCACTGTTAATTCCTGTTATTAGCTCATGTTGCACTGAGAAGCTATTTTATTGCAGATAAAAGATGTGCAACTGAGTATCAAAGAGGAGCTGAGACAAAAACCAGGAAGTGCGTCAGCAAAGAAACGATGGCTGCAGGAAGACCGTCACCAGTGCCTCCTTTTTGCTCACAAAAGATCAAATCAGAACACAATCTGAATTGGATCATGTTTTAGCAAACGGATATTTGCTTTCTACTCTCTATCCTGGTTTTTGTTGGGGTTTTTTGGAGCGGTACTAGTATTAATCCTAGGAACATGTCTATTGTCACTGACACTGTTTCAGAAGCAGAAGCTAAATCGCGCCTGTCTAGACAATTCTAACCTTCATGATGAAAAAGATGCTTGAAAATACAAAGTTGAGTTTAAGAAGCAAGTTAAACTAGTAGCTGGAAGGGCGTAGTGGTAATGATGTGGTCCTTGGAGCAGGAGGTTAGGGTTTCAAATCCCGACCAGAGCATACTTCTAGTCAGGGTCCCCAGGCATGAACAACTTGTGGCGCACTGTTCAAACAGAAACACAAATGCTATGGCAAGGGGAGCCAGGACTGGCCAGGGGGGATATTTCCATTCTCCACACTGAGAATGGGCAATGATTTAATAGCTTGTTTATTGAATCTAAATGGTTTAACAAGTTAGTTTATGCTATTATTAAATAAAGTATATATCCTACTTGCCACTTATCCTTTTCAGGGGCTATCCCAGTTGACACAAAGAGACAGCCAACCATTCACGTTTGTCTGTCTTTGGAGACAGACAAACTGGCCAAGGTGGCATCAAACCCAGGCCTTTCAGATGTTATTTTAGCTGTGAGGCAGTCAGTGCTAACCACCGTGCTGCTATAATCATGAACGTTATGAGCCGTATTCCTTCAGCTGTTGTTGGATTTCATCAGCATTCAAGCAAACACGGCAGCACTCCCCAATCAGTGGTACTCACAACCTTATCTCCTCTTTTATAACTCTGAGCTCTCGGCCCCCTCGCCCCCACCCGGCACATCCTTGTCAATCACCACCCCCACCACAAAAGCTCTGGTGCTCCTTTTAGATCCAGGGCAAAGATCTCTTCAGACGTACAGCCTTCTGATGTGTAGCAATACAATACAGCTGTGAATGATACGGCTGCCTGAATGAATGCCTCACAAGAGATAAACTGAACAAACCCAATTAAAGAGATTATTTATTGTTATCTTTTGACTATTTATTCATTTATTCAGTTATCTACTAATACAAAATGACAAAAAAAATGATGAAATAAAATTCAAGACAGAAAATATGAGGAACAAAATATTAATCACATCTACTGGTACCCATTGTTAATTGAACTAACTATGTTAAATTATTTGAACAATGGCAATTTTTGAAATCTTGCCGCTGTGACTAAAGCGCACAATTTCCACTTTAATTCAGATGGTTTAACAAAAGCATTGCAATAATTGTTTTGGAATCACAGCCTTTTTTATAGACAGTCCCCCACTTACAGAGAATCAAAAATAATTGGACAACTAACTGACAAGTAGATTCATGGCCAGGTGAAGCCTGCTCCCTCATTACTCATCCAATTAAGCAGATATAAGACGTCAAGTGGATGATATAAAGGAATAGAGGAAATTATTAGGCTGAAATAAAGAGAGACAGCCAAAACCTTTGGAGTGTCCAAATGAGCAATCTGGCACAAACGCATTGGTTATCTCAGCCACACCTGAAGGCCCGAAAGACCACAGAAGAGAACTAAAGTGTAGTATCATAGATTATTTCCCCCCTTAAGAAAAATATCTTCTAGGAAATATCTTCACTACATCTAAACCAAAAGTTCTCCAGGGCGAAGGCGTGTCACCGTCAGGGTCATGGATCATGAATGTAAATACGGAGGGTTTACAATAAGGTGCAAAGCAGTGGTTACGCTCAAGAACAAGAACGTCAGATTAGACTTTGTCTAAAGAGCCTTTCTCAAGGCAGAAAACACAGTTCTAGACTTCAGGCAGTGACTGCAAAGGATTTTCATCCAGTTCAAAACAAAAATCCTTATATTGAAAATGATCTTAGATGCTCCATATCATAAGCCTCATAGCATGACTGCCTAAGTCATGTATTTTAGGCCAAATTGAGAAATCTGCATAAGTCTACTTTATAATACTGTAGCTTCATTTAGACGAATGTCTCAATTTGGCCAAAAATATGATTTAGGCAATTATGCTATGAGGCTAACGATATTTGAATCTCTGAAAATATATGTATTAAAAAATTACTGCAATTGCTAAACAGTTAATGCAGTACTTCTATTTACCTCCTTAAAGTGTGAACTTTCATTACAAAAATTACATCCATTGTCTAATTGTTGAAATAACTATGAGACTAAATGTAAAAAAAAAAGAAGTCAGCAGGTGCGGCTGCTGCGTGGCATGAAGTCTCAGGTACTTTATAACCTGCTTTATTTGAAATATCTGGAGGCAGACTATTCAACATTTCAAACACGGTGTTGGCTCGCATAAGCTACTCAAAACTGGAAGTGCAAAACAACATTATAAGCTTGCTGTTAAAGCTTAAAATATTGTTTTGGTCCACGTCCTTGATGGTACGGAACATGTGGCATCTTAAACTACACAATATGTTTCAAAGCAGAGAAATAACTGTACGGTCCTTCAACAGTTACCCACAGAGAGTCCTGTAGCTCTATTTTTGGATTAATTACAGTTTTTACACTTGAAGTCTTCATTTGAAGTAGTTCACCACACTTTGGAACAGTCATCTAGTGCATTTGTACAAATAATGTATTAATACAGTACTGTACAAATATTAGTACATTTTATAAATAGAACTTTTGCAGTCAAAAATGAGAGTTAACCTGTGTGTACACCGCTTATTATAGATAATGCTTAACATCTGTAAGGAAGTGCCTACTCGCTACTCTGACATCTGCGTGCTGATACTAGCAAGCTCAACATTTGTGTGTTATACTTGCTGTGGACTGTATGGTCCTGACAGCAACTGAAAATTGTATCATTGTCTAAACACTTATGGACCTAACTATACAAAAAAGTTATCAGCAGGTGGCGCTGCTGATTAGGCATCATTTCACCTGCTTTGTGTGTATTATCTGGATGCAGCCACTCCAAGTTTAGATTACTCTATAAACACTTTGTAACAATAATCTATATAAGAAATAGTATTTCTACATTTAAAAAATTTGAGTTAATCTTTGTCACCACAGTGCATAAGATCTCTAAGAAAGTGCCTGCTCACCATTGTGACATATACAGACGTGACTCTTGCATGCCAGTACTAGCAAGCAATTTCAACATTCGTGTCATGCTTTCATTTTTTAAATGTTGAAGACACTGAAAAAAAATACAGTGATGTAATCACAGTGGATTAGTAGTAATAAACAAATTAGGAATAATACATTAAACAGCTGCAATTTACACACTAGCTCAGATTTAGGGTAAGAGTGTTCATGTTTTTAGCTGTAATGAAAAGCAGAAGCCAAATGACTGACAGATGAACACCTACACACAATGATATTAAATTCATCACAGATTTTTCTAACATTTGGTGGTTCCAGCTTCTCATGTATGAAGATTTACTTTGTTTTTCTCTGCGTGTGTGCGTGTGTGTGCGTGTGTATGTGTGCGTGTGTGTGCGTGTGTGCGCGTGTGCGTGTGTGCGCGTGTGCGTGTGTGTGCGTGTGTGCGCGTGTGCGTGTGTGTGTGTGTGTGTTTCTGTCTTGTACACCAGAAAGGTAAAGATATCATATTTTAAAGACTAAACTACACACAAAGAAATAGAGGTACGAGAATGGACCTAAAAAGGTACAAAGCTTTGTCGCTCCAGCTGTACCCTAGTGGAGTACAACATTGTACCTCTGAGCCGAGGAATTTTGATTTTGTACCTTTGGGGTGATTTACTGTGGACCTTCAAAGGTACAAAAAGCAAAATTCCTAGGCTCAGAGGTACAATGTTGTACTCCACTAGGGTACAGCTGGAGCGACAAAGCTTTGTACCTTTTTAGGTCCATTCTCGTACCTCTATTTCTTTGTGTGTAGGCTCCTGGAATTTGTAATTTACAATCAGCACACATTTCTTCTCTGGCTCGTGCCACACTGCAATCACTAACTTGCTGTGTTAATTCAATCATATATTTTTTTAATTTCTAAACTCTAATTTCCCCGCAGTGAACACTAACAGTGATTCTGCAGGTTTCTCTGTTTGAGCATATCTGTTGACATTCAAAGCAGCTGAGGATGTGATGATGGTATCACTCAGCAAACCTGTTGAGCAGGTTTCACAGTTTCTGTTCCTGTTTTGTGACCTCTCCTAAAGCATCTCTCGCTCTCTCTCTCTGTTGCACCATTCTTCTTTGCCTCACCTACTTCTCAGAAACAAGGTGAGCAACAGGTTGTTGTGTGTCCTGGACCAACTCAGCTTTAAATAAAGGAGTGGCTTTTTCACTACGAAATCCCCTGTTGTTCTGTTTCCTCTTCACCTGACAGTCAGACAGTCGTCCTTTTAAAGCTTAAAAGATTTTTTTTTAGTCTTTAAGTTAAAACTGTGATTTGAATGAATTAATTATATAATAAAGTCACTTGTTTAACACCATCTGATCACATCAGACCTCAGTAGTGCTGATAGCACAAACAGCCACATGGAATGAAACCAGTCACGGAGGAGGAGGAGGATGAGGAGGAGGGTGTGCGTGCTAAAGCTAGTCTGTTTTGGAAATTTTACAGAGATGGCTGAACACAGGTGGTGAAAATGTGCCAGACGGGGGTATTTATAAAGGTGTCCAACTACCGGAGAAATTTTAGGAAAACAAAACCTAAACATCTAGAAAGCACCGTTCGTGAAACAAATAATCTACACTTCCAATCACAGGAGCTGTAAAAAAAAACAACACGCTGCAAACCTAACTGAATTTTCCTTGCGTCTGATGTGTTACACGCACACACACACGCACACACAAAGATGTGAATGTGACTTCTTGTTGCTGGGAAATGGGACCATCTGTATGTAGTCATCTGTATGTGGGCTTGCACTGAAAACAATGAACATGTGTTGTTTCTGAGGAGGACCACGCGCGCCTTTTTTTCTGGGATTTCTCTCAATTTTCAATAAGCCAATTTACTGCTGTTAATTTCAAGGCATTTATTACTTATAATACTTTTTCCAGGTTACTCCAGGCTTTGTTTGGGTCCCTTTGAAATGTGTGTATAACCTTATAGTACCCAAATTCCAAGATTTTCGCACTAACCATGGTTATATTCTTGAATAAAAAATCTATGTAATGTATAGCAAGCAATCTGATCAACTGAAACCAGTAGGACAACATTACGCAAAATGCAGATATTATCACAAATCTGGAGCCCTGTAAAAGAGATGCACCGAGCAGTGTTTTTACTAGACAGGAGACGAGTCGATACTTCTGCTCTCTGAACGATGCAGGCGAAGTTGGAGGTTTTCGCACTGGTCCTGGGCACCATTGGGCTGTGCGGGACAATAGCCACCACTGCTCTGCCCACATGGAAGATTTCTGCCTTCATTGGTGCCAACATCGTTGTCATGGAGGAACTCTGGGAGGGCTTGTGGATGAACTGCTACAGACAAGCTAACATTAACATGCAGTGCAAGGTTTATGACTCACTGCTAATTCTCCCACCAGAGCTGCAGGCTGCGAGGGGGCTCATGTGTGTCTCCATAGTCCTGACTTTCATTTCCTTGGTCCTCACAGGATGCGGGAGCCAGAAGAGCAGCTGCTCGGGTGATAATTTAAAGAGCAAGAACATCATCTTGGCCGTAGGGGGGAGTGTGTTTCTGCTTTCCTTTTTGGCCACACTCATCCCTGTGAGCTGGGTGGGCCATAGTATCATCATTAACTTCTACAACCCGACACTGCTGGATGCACAGAAGCGCGAGTTGGGACAGGCACTCTTCATCGGCTGGGCCACTTCTGGTGTTCTGCTCATCACCGGCATCATTGTGCTGTTCAGATACAGCAAACGCAGAAGAAAGGAGGAGCCGCTCTACAATGAATCATATCTCATGGTGGAAAGTAATGAAAAGAAAGGGGACAGTGTCGACTTTTCCAGGACGCAATCCAGTTTTCAGAAGCATCAGGAATATGTGTAAACTGCAGTGTGTAAATTACAAGCTAGACGCCTCTAAAAATGATCTATTTATGAACAGCATGTGTTTATTTTAATCACAATAACTGCTTCAATTAATCATGTACTTTCTGTTCATATTGTGCAATATTTGTATGGTTTGCAGTTGCACCAAAATATTTGGGTAAAATGCTAAACATGGATAAGTAATAGCACCTGAGAACGCCATCTGCTCTGCCATCAGTGCGTTTAAGTAGTTTCCTTGTTGCCAGTCTGGATGGTCAAGCCATTTTTACTGTGCGACACATGACAAATGTAACTGCATCACCGCTTGTGATTATTCTGTTTCAATATGCTTGTTTCAATAATAATCTCATTAAGCAAGTTAACTAATATTTTATTAAAAAATTTAATTCAGTCTGTTTTTGTGATTGGGTCTGGTTTTTTTTTAAATAGTGCATCAAATTTCTACCCCATTTAAATTTCATAAAAAGCAAAATCCCTACCACTCCAGTAGGGCTGCAACTAATGACTTTGATTATTCTGACAATTAATTGATTATTGGGTTTTTTTGTTTTTTTTTAAAGGCCCATTCTGGAGATTTTTCACTGAATAACTTAAGCCTTTTTTAATGAAATATTAGATATACATTAAAAGATGCAAATAAAAGAATTCAACAAATAAAAAATTAATAAATAAACATTTTATTGCCTAAAATGGAATAATATTGCATTTCTTCAGTGAATTTGAACCAGGTGTAGCTAAAACGGTTCCACTTGAGGAGTTTTGGGTAAAACATATTTACAGACAAAAGTATGTATAAATATTTTGTACAGTTTTGGCTTAACTAATGCTGTGAATATGTTAATTTTTTTTCAGCAAATGGCCTTTTTTGAGTCTGTGCTCCAGTTAATGATTAATCGATTACTAAATTAGTCGCCGATTATTTCAACAATCGATTAATGACGATTAATCCGATTGATCGTTCCAGCCCTCCACTGCAGATACCCCTCACCTCCTTTTCAAAGTAGTTTTTCTTGTACTAATGTGGAAAAGTAAAATCATAGTGAGTGCACGATTTTCCTGTCAGCGCAGAAACGAAAATGTTTGTGCAGCCGCAACAAGAGGACGGCCCGGTGTTACAATGTTATCAGTGCTCCTCGGGTTTCTGTGCGCAACACATTTTTAATCAGCTCATCTTACATGTGGCGAGCTTCACATCTCACATCATCCTATCAGCTCTCAGTCTGTGAGACAACAGCGCAGCTTCCTGCGTTTATAAGTGCAGCCATCAGCTACAAATAGATACATATTTGTAGGTGGACGCAGCAGTTGTTAGATTTGTTTTCTTCTTCTTCTATTTTTATTTTTTTACATTTTTTATCCTTTCAAAGATAAAACTGGCCACACATTTCATTAGTTAATTTTGAGTTAGATCAAATAATAGTAATACTGCATACAATATTTTCTTCATAGTTCTTATATTAAGTAAAAAGGCCAGAAACATTTTTTGATCAACTTTGATCTGTTTAAAATAATTCGATTAAGGTTTTAATCGCTGTGGTGATTTTTAAACGACTAAAAAGTGGTGGTTGGTGGTCAGTACTGGAGGTTTCGACTGCATTCAAAACAAGCAACACGCCTCTCTGGGTCCATTTATCTGATGGCTCTGAAGCAGCTTAACCAGTAAGGCTGCATTGCATCGTTAGCATACTTCTTGTGGGTGTATAAGTTCCTCAAGTCGTTCCTCTCCTCAGATTTGTCTCTTGAACAGTGTGAGTGCAGCCAAAGGTTGAGCTCTGTGTCAGCCACGATGGCTACTTACACAGCTTACAGTGGCTACAGCAAGCCACCTCAATCTTACGTCGGCAGTTACTATGATAAGAAGGCGCCCCAGACCTACGGAGAATACGAAGACTCTATAGTAGAGGAGAAGCTGAAAAATGAGAAGCGGAAGCGTCGAAATACCATCTGCTGTGAGGTAGTGGCTCTCGTCATTGGCTTCATTGGACTCATCGGTGTTTCAGCCGTGACAGGCCTGCCGATGTGGAAGGTTACGGCCTTTATTCAGGAGAACATTATTGTGATGGAGACCCGCTGGGAGGGCTTGTGGATGAACTGCTACAGACAAGCCAACATCAGGATGCAGTGCAAGGTTTATGATTCCCTGCTGTTTCTGCCTCCGGACCTTCAGGCTGCCAGGGGTCTGATGTGCAGCTCTGTGGCTCTGACCGCCTTCGCCCTCATTGTTTCAGCAGTGGGGATGAAATGCACCAAAGTGGTGGACCATCGGGCTCGTACCAAGCACATTGTTCTTGTGTCTGGAGGCTGCCTGTTCCTCCTTGCCTGCCTTACAACCATAATCCCTGTGTCTTGGACCGCCCATGTTATCATCAGAGATTTTTACGACCCTCTACTGATTGATGCCCAGCGCAGGGAACTTGGGGAGGCTCTTTACATCGGCTGGGTGACCGCAGCGTTGCTTTTCTGTGCCGGAGTGATCCTGCTTTGCCGTCACGCTCCCCGCGTGGACTCAGAAGAGAGGATTCTATACAACCCCGGAGGAAACATCTACCAACCTGCATACACAAATCAGCCATACACATACCAGCCAGCGTACACGTACCAGCCTGCCTACTCTGCACCCCCACCGGGATCTGTGGTATACACGCCAAGTCAATACTAGACATTTTTGGAATTTAAAAAAAAAAAAAACTTGCCAAAATTTGGCCCATTTGATGAGGAAACTGACTGACTGGCGCTCACTGGAAACAGCCAGATACTTCTTTACTTTATCAAAGTGTATTGCAGAGATTGAAAATCATTATGGACCTGACTGTGTCTTAACGAACTGTGTTGGATTACTTAATTCCTTGGTTTCTACCCATTTGCTTAATTTACATTAAAGTATATTCTGGCAGAATATGTGTAATCTATAATATTACAACAGTTACATGTTGTTATCGCTGTCTTCTTCCTCCTGAAGAGCAAATTATCGTCTTTTTTTAGATTATATACTTTCATGTGATTTGTTTTCACTACTCTTGTAAATATACATGCTTTTTTCCAAAATGTTGGCTAAAATATTTGACCAATTGTGGTTTTTTTTCTAATAAAGTAAATGGTGGTAAAAAAAAACCCAGAATCTTGTATTTTTTTTCCTTTCAGTGTCTGATGAATGTATGATGTATGATGACCAGTGTCTCAGTCCTGCTAAATGATCTTAAATTTGTTGTAGATTTAAAAGAATCCAATTGAAACTGCACTTATTGTCCTCTCTGCTGAGCAAAAGGAAAGTTATGCAAGTCCCTATTGTTGTCGGTGGAGATGTGCCTAAACTGGTAAAACCAGGCTGTTCACACAGGTCCACCCATTACACAAACCTACGAGGAGACAGAGAAAACCCAGACGAGAAATCCAACACTGACACACAGTGACACACAGTTTGCATCCGTGCATTAGCAAACTCCCTCAAAGCAAAGCATAATATATGAGAATATTTTTTTAAAAACCCAACTTATTCCCATTTTATAGTACTTGTGCAGAACTAATAAAATGTCAACTATTTGTCATAGTTTATAATGGCTTGCCCCCCCCCCCCTCTACTTTCATATTCTCTTTAAAGTGCACATTTCAGCCACCCCGTGTTTGCCTCGTCTGCCGTACTGCAGAGAAACCGTTTTGTCTGTCGCTCCTCAAGAGCAATGAGTGACTCTGAATTTTAAAAAGTTATAACTGGTAATGCATTACCAGAATAGTTTTTAACGTGCAGCTGGACAATTTTTAACTCCGACCTCCGTTAATGAACACCTCATTGTTTGGTCTTCCTGTAAAGTGAGGCCCGGGAATGTAAATGGAAACTTCTGAACAAACAAAGCGGTAGCTCAGAGCAGCCCTGGGTTTGTTGTAGAGAGAGAAAAGGCCCAGGAGATTCAGTTTCCTAGGAACAGGTCATAATTCCCATTCCCTCCCTGTTCACCTGTACACCCTCCTCCCTGTGGAGGGAGGAGGGTGTACAGGTGAACATAAACCTGCTCCTCCTCCATATGGATGAAAAGCCACTCCATAGAGGAAATCCACTGCTTCCTACACATAGTCACACTGTAGCCGCTCGCTATCGCTCTCCCGAGCTTGGATGAGTAAGAGGACAACAGAATGGCAAACTCAGCACTGGAGATCGTGGGTGTTTCACTAACCCTGATCGGACTGATCGGGGCATCGGCAAGCACTGGGATGCCCATGTGGCGCGTCACAGCCTTCATTGGGGAAAATATCATCGTGTTTGAGACCCGGTACGAGGGATTGTGGATGAACTGCTACCGACAGGCAAACATCAGGATGCAGTGTAAGGTGTACGACTCCCTCCTGGCCCTGACCCCTGACCTGCAAGCGGCAAGGGGGCTGATGTGCTGCGCTTTGGCACTGGCTGGTCTTGGCCTGCTGATCAGCCTGATAGGCATGCAGTGCACATCATGCATCCGAAACAATGATCGAGCTAAGCGGGTAGTCCTCATCATTGCTGGTTCCATGATCATAATGAGCTGCTTTTGCGTCCTTATCCCCGTGTCCTGGACGGGTCATGTCATTATCACCGACTTCTACAACCCCCTGCTGCTCGATGCCCAGCGCAGGGAGCTCGGAGAGGCTCTCTACATCGGCTGGGTGTCTGCCGCTTTCTTGTTCGCTGGCGGGTGCATGCTTGCTTGCTGTAATCCACAGTCTGAAGAGAAAGATTCAGAGAGGTACCTGTACTCCAAGACCTCAGACTATTCGGTCTACCCTGCACAGCCGCTACAGCCTCTGCAGCCTCAACAGCTGGTGATGCTCCCCCAACCACGGCCTCAGCCGATGCTGTCAAGACACCCATCAACTATCTACAGCTACCAGTCCAGATATCCCTCCGTACACAGTGCACACAGTGGGATGGCTTATCTCTGAACATCTGAGCAGCTGAACATCTCTCTTTACCTCAGATTGGAATCTATGCATTTCAGGTTAAAAGAAAATCTTGCAATCACTATTTCCATTGCTTTTATGTACATTAATGAAATTTTATAGCCTTATATTTTGTACACATGGTTAACAATTTCGAATATTTATGCTGTATATTACAATTTTACGCAATCTTTAACCACTGAAAATTATGGCAAGTCAATTTACTGTTAAATATGCACGTTGTTAATGGGTGATATGGTCTCAGAATGAGAGCAGCTGTAAATACATTTGATGCGTCAGTCATTTCAAACAAACTGTTCCTTAACTTTAAAAATTAAAAATGTGCGTGTCTGGGGTGTGCCACTCAAACAAGACAGATCAAATTAATCTCTGTGGCACGAATAACCTCTCGCCCTCACAGACACAGAAACAGTGCTCAGTTTTCTTTTTTGATCATTACTAAAAAGTTTTAACCAAAAAAAACTGCAAGTCTGTTTAAGTGTGGCGAGATGTCCTGATAAGCAGTAAATAGTTTAACATGAGATGTCAGCTTAAGGCTGCTTGTTTAAGGTGTGGCCTTGGATGCAGCCTAGCCAGATGGTTACAGTGAAACCAGAGAGATGACGGCACCATCACATGATCCAAATTTGCAATTCACTTTGAATGGGAAAGCAAACGGCCCGAGGCCAACACGTCTCTGTGTGCTGACCGTTTCTGTCTTTGCTCAACAGAGTTTTACTTTCTCAACTAACAGGTCGCTTCATTTCAGTTTTAGTGAGCTCAGGGGCAAACTGCACGACTGGAGCCTCACAATAAAAACTGTAATGTCGCAGTTTTGTAACGCAAATATTTGTGACGTACGGGAAATGTTTTGTTTATTGTTGCTTAAGGTTGCGTCATATCTTATAATTCCTGGAGCCAAATGCAGTGCATGTTGACAATTTAAACTTAGTTACAGTAAATGTGATGTGGAGAAAACGGTATTTGGACTGCAGCACGTTAAGGCCATCTCTGCTCCCCTGTGGACAATACGAGAACAACATGAGCTGTGCTGAACTGTGTCATATACTCTCATTTTTTTCTCAATTTGTACCAAATGTAGAGTAAGAAAACATGGTAACAAAAAAAGAAAAAGGTTTTTAGCTCTCGGTCTGGTGTTGCCTTGTTTTGTGTGTACACTGCTGGAGAAACTGATGACTGACCCTTATTGCCTGAACTATAAACACCAAATAAGCAAATCTTCGTCCCTCTGAGCCAAGCAGGTGACTGCAAAACACACTTCCCATAACAGACTGCATCACAGGAGAACCTCACTGTCTCGGACGCTCGGGTTTTTCTTTCTCGGAGATATACTAAATACTCAGAATCTTGCGTGGACAACAGTCTAATTTTGGATTTAAACACAAGCAGCGCTTTGGAGACTGAACCATGAAGCAAGGTGCATCAGAGGTGGCCGCCATGGGCGTGGGCCTGGTTGGTTTGATCGGCGCGGCGGCTGCCACGGGGTTGCCTATGTGGAAGGTGACCGCATTCATTGGAGCGAACATAATTGTGATGGAGACCCGCTGGGAAGGCTTGTGGATGAACTGCTACAGACAAGCCAACATCAGGATGCAGTGTAAGGTGTATGACTCCCTGCTGTATCTGCCCCCTGAATTGCAGGCTGCCAGGGGTCTGATGTGCACTGCTGTGGCTTCTTCAGCGCTCGGGCTTCTTGTTGCTCTGGCAGGCATGCGATGCGTGTCTTGTATCCAGGGTAATGATAGGGCTAAGGCCATTATATTGATGGTTGCTGGGGTTATGCAGTTCTTGGCCTGCATCTGCGTCTTCATCCCTGTGTCATGGACAGGTCACACCATCATTACCGAGTTTTACAATCCTTTGCTGCTTGATGCCCAGAGAAGGGAGCTCGGAGAGGCCCTTTACATCGGGTGGGTGACGGGTGCTGTGCTTTTTGCCTCATCTTTGTTGTTTGTCTGCCGCCGTTTACCCAAAGACAAAAGCTCATTTAATGCGTACCAGGCACCAAACTTCCAAAATTACAAGCCAGCTCTGATGGATTATCATCCCCTCTCGACTCTTTCCAGCTTTCAGTCAATTTCCTCTATTGGACAAGATGCCGCAGTGCCACTGCAAAACATCCCTCCGGTAAAGACAAATAACCCACCTGTGGTTTATAACCTGGCTCCTCAAGTAAATGCATCACTGTTATATCAAGGCAGCATGGCTCACTCGTCCTCAGTGCAGAGCTCTAACCATGGTGGCAGCTTGTATACTCTGGGGAACTCCTTATACATCCGCCAAAATGGTACACCTTATTCACTCATTCCTGCTCCCACTGCATCCTATCAGTCCAGCTTCCACCCAGTTCCACAAAATCCTTTTCTCATTGCAAACGAAGAACCAAGACTCAAACCTCTGGGCGACAGTGGGGGAAAAGGAAGTGTATACATATAAGGAAGTTTTTGTAGATAAAAGAACAAGGCCTTCATACGCTTCTCAACAACAACAACACAAAGTTATTAGTGTAAAAAAAATTAATCTGTGGATGGGGTTATTTGCACAAAGAAACATCAGAAATCATTAGTTTGGAACATTATAGCTTCATGTTTTGCTTTGTTATCATTGTGCTTCAGTGTATTTTTTTTCTTTGCCTTTTGCTATCATGACGTCTTCTCCACCAGCCGGATATATGAAATAGCTTGTTTGTCATCATTATCAGTTTGTATTAGCAATGATCCTTAAACTTGCATTTTAATTTACAGATGTCTTTTAAAATGCAGCATTTCACTGTTTGGATTCTGGACGGACTGTTCATATTTCCCAGAGAGGCAGCAGTTTTCCAAAGATAGCAGTTGGAGTAGAGTGAGGGTATGATGCTCTTAAAAATGCCCCCCCCCCTTGCATTTTGCCCAAGTTTGATTATGGAAAAGACATTTCGTGGTGCAGGAAAACATTTAAAAATAAAAATTTCTGAGAAAGCTGATCATTAAATTTGTTGTTTTAAAGCTTATTCTGTCTGATAACAGGTACTTGCTTAAATATACACTGTCAAACTACATTACAAAAAACTGAGAAATTAAAGCTGCTAAAAATGGGCTTAAGTTTATTAGACCTCCTGTAGTAAAAACAAGAAAGCAGAAATCAATCTAAAACTTCTTTAAAAAAAATTACAAAATAAAATAAAAATGACTGAATTCACTGAACTAAATTCACGTTTTTAATACCTAAACTTGAGCAGACACACTGGACTTCTCTGAGAAGTCAGAAATTAATCAAGCATAACATTCAACTATTAAAACAAAATTTTCTGTTCTGAAATGTAAGTAAATAACTCTAATTTGGCATCTTAACAACAAAACAATGATGTGCTTTATTACTTTTTCAGCTGTTTTGAAAAACAAACTTGAAAATTCAACAATAATTATATTTTAACATTAAAAATATAATTGCAATTAAAGAGCTTGCACATAATGGAGGATCAACTATTGTAGAAACAAACAAAAAATAAAATTGGTAATTACCAATATTGTTAATAAATCTTACATTGGGTGGTGGTCTAATAAATTTATTACTGTATATGAATTGTTTAAACAACATTAATTACATCATGTGTTGGGATTGCTGCTAAAAAAAAAAAAAAGATTATATGCGGACAATTAAAATGTCCTGACAAACAAATGGCCTGAATCAATTCCTGACACTGACACTTTATCACCACTAGATGGCAGCAGAGAACCTCAAACCCGGGCGATCCTCTTTAACTGCATTAGCTGAAGCGCTCCAGATAAAAGCTAAACGTACAATGAAGCTAAATTTCACAAGACAACAAACTGAAAACACAAAAACTTGGTTTAAGCTTCAAGTAGAACAATATAGACAAATACTCAACATGGTGGAGTGACTGTATCTTTGCAGTTCAGATGTTCAGCCACAACAGTTTCGGTTTTTGAAATAATCACTTTTAGAAATCTGATGTTAAAAAAAAACATATAATATGGCCATATTATGAAGGCTGCTTGATGTATAGTTTACCTAGCTTAAACATTCTAATTTACATTGTGAAAAACTCAACATTTCACTTTTCCAATCATTAATAGATACTTTTTGGGGGAAAATATTTTACCAAAAGGTTTTAAGTTTTAACTGTGCAAGTGTGTGTGTGTGTGTGTGTGTGTGTGTGTGTGTGTGTGTGTGTGTGTGTGTGTGTGTGTGTGTTTAAATATCATTCTCTAATTTAGCCAATCTCCCAATAATCAAAAATACAGTGAGCCTACACTGATCCCAAGAAACCTATCAGACACTCTTGGTTCTTCTCCACTTGGAACGATGTGGTTGAAGCAACATCACGTGCCAAGTGTTGGGGTTTAACTCCCAAAACACACTTCTTCAAGGAATAACGCAAGCAGTGTTAAGGTAACACATTTTATTTAACTCTAAAAGACCGTGTCAGCTCAACGGTTTGAGGTAGTTAATCTTCAATGGAGCGTCGCCGACCAGTATGAAGATTAGATTTGCATTTCCATCAGGACTGCAGCAAAGATTTAATCATTCCTCGGTGTACCAAAGCAGAGATCTTGTCGGGGTCGAATGTTGCCAGATTTGAAGTTAATCTTCAGGACGTATCCATGTTTGCGGATCAGCGGCTTGGCTGTGCCCTCAATTGAGCGCCTGTATGGGAAGGATGCTCGGCTGCATCAAGACAGCCGAACACACGGCGAGGGATAGGGGAAACAAGGCGAGCTCGATTTCAGAATTAAAGCATTGAACTAAGGGGTATTGTGGGCAAAGAAGAAGAAAAAATCCCTTTATTGGTCCCACAATGGGGAAAATTCAATGTAGCAGGGGTAAGGTATCGTGCAGGACACAATACGATAAGTATAAACACAAGAAGAAAGGAAAAACAGATAAAAATAAACAAGAAAATATAAAAAATACAGGAGGTATGGTATAAAGAATGGTAAAAAAATCGGATTACAAACTGTATACGCTATGTACTATATGTACAGTGTAGACAATACTCTAATGTACACTCAGACCCTCTTATGTACTCTTTTGTACACAGTAGTGAAAGGAAGCTGAATGAGTCATCAACACATTTGAATAATATTTACATGATTAAAGCCCCAGGAAAAAAAATCATAAACAGACACTTTGCTGAATATGAAATTAGCTGTATGTATGAGTCAGTTTATTTACTGGGAATTATAACAGTACAATAAAAAAAAGCTTTAAAATGTATTACATTATTTATTGGGGGAATATCTATAATAAAAAATATGCACACACACATGTTGCTTGTTATTTTCTACCATGAAATATGACATATTGCTAATTAAATCATGTCATTAATTCTCTGTATTGCTGCAAATTGATTTCCACTTCATCTTTTATTGTGAAGTTTGCAACCAGAAGTGGTTTCCTGTTACTGCTTACTTGCCAGGCAGGAGTCCGGTGCGGTCCTCCTCCTCAGCTGCAGCCTACAATTCAAGTGTGCACCGGGAAAAACATGATAAGAAGGCTATCTGCAGAGTGAATATGGGAAGCAAAACCTTCCAGGCACACAAAGGATCTTAGAATGGAAAAATCTGAGGTCTTCTGATCAGTGACAACTTCAAGTGGAGTGTATGTTTGTGTTGTTTCTTCTTCCTCACCACAATGTGTGAGGGATGGATGTGGGTCGGATGCCAGTTTGTTTTCGTTATGGATACAAGGACTGGCAAGTTACCAGCATGAATAACTGAGGGCAAAAAGAAAAAGAATTGACCTAAATGTTAAATTCAGCTCTGGAGGAATGACCATGGTGAAAAGGAAGGGACTGGTATTTTCACTGCTGTACTTTATGGCAGAGTTTTGGCTCACTTCGCAGCAAGTCCTGAGAATTGGTGAGTGGTAAAAGTGTCCATGTCATAAATATTTATATGATAACTGTTAATGTATTGGGCACCGCTGCACTCCTCAGCTTTTTTCATATCTGACCCAGTTATTATGCAGTCTGGGCTGCCTCTCATTTTCCAGTGGGGTTAAAAAAATTATTATGTATCAAGTATTTCTGACATTTGGCAATACCTTCTGTGCAACTCTCTGTATTGGAATTGTTTAATTGCATTTTACCTACAGAATGGCATTTAAATAATTAAACAAATAAATAGTTTTGTGGTTTTATCGTAATGCAAGGTATTTTTATCATCCCTCTCGGTGCCATTGCGGTGTGTTTTCTTTAAAAAAAAAAGAAAGATAAATATAATTAATGATAATCATGACATGATGGCTGAAATGAGGTCCATCCGATGGACCCCACATACAGCTATATAAACGTTCAGCTCAGTTGCTGTGAGAGAGTCGGCTTTAAATCGTGCTGCATTCAACTGCAAGTTACCATTAAATTACTTTAATGTTACCACAGAGAGATCAAAAAGATCAAATATGTTGTTTTCGGTGTAAATGTCTTACAATCATTGTCCTCTAAGTTGCCTATGACTGTTTTTTCCCTACGAGGAGCTACTGAGGACAGAGATGTGGGTCTTGCAAATGAAACAACTGCATTTAAAAAAAAATCAAAATCATGTTAATCCACTTTGGTCGGCCAGCGGCCAAGCCTCGCTCTCCGTTCTGTCCATATTGACGGCACAGACCAGGAGGAGGCAGGTGATTAAGTCGGCCTACCGCTACATCTGAGAGCATATACTGCTGGCATGATGTTGTCCCTGGCACACAGGCATTGTGAAATTGATACATCACTAAAGAATAAAGAGTGGGCAGGCTCAGGGAAACTTTTTTCTACATTTGGCTTCTCTGCGGCCTTTCCTGCTCAAAGGTTTTTAAGCTTTGTGCACACTGATGGTCGATGACATCTGTGAACGTGGATCTGAGTCCAAAGCTGTCTGTTAAGCCTTTGAGGGTTGACAAGAAGAGTAATTTCAATTTCCCTCTGTGCCTGTAATTAAACAAACAGAGCTCTTGCTCCAGTATCCTCCTTTTGATCTCTGATGTAACTTTGGAACAATGAGCCGGTGTTTGCAGCAAATTAATGCTTTCTGGCTCTTCGCTCTTCTGCCATTGGTTATCCGCCGTTCCTCTCACGGGTTAGAGGATTGCATCACAAAAAAATGGCTTTTAAAATTTAGCCCTCGGGACTCCTCACTTCACTTAATGCCCACAGCAACTCTGCATTTGAATTTATATTCAAATTTTTAAAGAGAATACAATAAATGTGGCGTTGCGTAACTTTAAAAGGAGAAGAAGCTGGTGCGACTTCCTGGTTTCAACAGCCCCGATCTGTGCTCTGTATTGTTAATCTCTCTCAATCATCTATCACTCTCAAAGGCCACCTAATCTTTGTCATTCTCTTCATGACCCACACACATCATAATCCCTCCCATATGGTGTGTGGTTTGGCTCAATTAACATTTCTCTGTCTTGGCTGGTGCCTGCATCAGATTGTGACTGGCTCCCACTTTTTTCACTGGGGTTGGTAATAATGGTAAATCTTGCGCTCCAAGCCCTTAAACAACTAACACTAATCTTCTTTATGCATTAAGTCTCTTCCCCAAATATGGTACTTAGGCAGCAACCAAATCTCATCATTAGGGAGAGCACAGAATCAACAGCTTGCGGCTCGGCCTTTTGTTTATTTTCCCCGTTTGTTAAATTTCTTTTTGCCTCTTGGTTGCACACTTAATGATTACTTTGATACTTTCTGATATTTGATTTGCTTATTTACAGTTCAGTCCATGCGCCGAGAAATGCGGGACTATAACTGCAATCCTACATCCCAGTTTAAAGCTGGAGCATTCCTCTAGCGGCATTACAACAGAATATAATTTATATTTTTATTCATTTTAAATGTTTTGCTGGTAAATCGCAAGCATCTTTCCCACAAACAGAGAAAGCTCAGTGCTCTACATCAAACAAACATAGTAGGCTGTTAGGACCTCCTCATTCATTCACAGTCTGGCGTGGCTCCAGGCTGGAGTGGTGCTGGTGGTGTTGTTGGGGTGGGGGCGGGAGGTCTCTTTGGGAACTGGCCCAGGATGGGGAGAAGGAAGAAAGCACAACACTACGTCATTGTGTTCCTCTGCCTTAAAAGACTCCCCTTCATGTGATTATTGCACGGTCACAAAAATCGCACACACACAAAAAACTGATTAAAATAATGATTTGAAGGACGCCGTCTGAATGTCAGCGGTTTTCAGGATTAAAATCGAGCCCATCCAGTTGCCAAAACCTGAACCTTGTTATTTTTCTTGCTGTCTGCACTGAAGGGAGGAATAGAAGCCTATAAAAAGCTCCGCCTAAGGCTTTCTGCCTGCAGCACAAGCAGAATCTTTTGTTTTTGTGACCTCCTAGCATGCATTACCCCAAACCATTGTCTGGCCTATTAAAGATGAGATGGAAGTTCAGTGATCCTGAAAATTATATTGTACACGAATTAATGCTAACTATTCATAGACTGCTTCTTATTTGAACTTATTTTAGCTTCCCTGCTGGATCTTTACAATGAGCAATGAAGTCATTCAGGAGGAAACCTTTCCAGTGATTTCTGCTCTAATTTTTAATCCTAACCAGGTTCTAACTTATAATTATCAAAGTATAAATTATCTCTTGCAGTGTGTACCTTTTTGTCTCTTTACTTGCTCAGTAATTGCCTGCCGAGGGAAAGAAATGGCTGGTTTAAAGCTATGAAATGTAGACATTGACATAAAAAACGTGCACCGAGTCAAACACACCGCACGGCTCACAAACTTACATCTGTCAGGACTGTTTGCTGCAAATCTAGATACAAATCTATTAAGCACATATTCTAATCTTATTTTATCATTAAAATAATAACTCATTCATCATTTTAACCTAAAAATTTGTAGTTAGTGTAAAATCTATATATCACTGTTGCTGTGTGTTAGAGGGTGCTTTAATTATTTTTATAGAATAATATAAAAGAACACAAATATTGATATCTGTATGAGCTGGGCTCTGATTTGAAGACAAAAAAAAGCATTCAATCTGCACTTGATGACACCGTTAGAGCGTTGGGCGAGACGAACCTCAATTATTTTTCTAATGATACACATTAAAGGCTTAAACCCTCAGTCATACATGCCTGCCTGCAGGCTGGTCACCAGGGGAAAAATGTGTATTCCCGAACCAGTTGGTGGGCAGTTGGCGAGTGTTTGCAGACAGGTTGCATCTTTCATGCAATCTATGGGTAACCGCAGCAATCCGCTAGTTACCAAAACAGTTGCAGGGAGGTTTTCAGTGCAGTGTGTACCTGTTTGTAACCAGTTTCACCTAGTCACCGCCAGCCATCAACCTGCCAGTCGCTTTCTTCAGGCTGAACTGCAGACAAATCAGGCGTCACTTTGAATCCTTTGGCTTGTTCTCATGAAATCACGTAATTAATTACACTTCAAACAAAATTTGACGTATTAGCTCAGGTGTAAACAAAGTGAAATATGACATTTTCTTTTCCTGTTCTTTCCCACCAAGCTTCAAAGAGGAAATGAATAAGTAACAAAAAAGCATGCTTGTCTTTTGTTGGCAGTAAAGGTTATCCGGCTACAGCTCATTTCAGGTATGATGGATTATAAATGCGAGTCCAACTGCTAATAGGTCTGTTATTATTTATCAGCTTTGAAATTATCAGTGAAGTTCCATTCATTTTTTATTTCACTGAAACATTTTGAATTTATAAGCCATTTATTTCATGGAGTCTTTGAGTCTTGGGTCTTAAAAAGCCTGTATTATTCTGTGATGTGCGACACATCATGGAGATGAATAAAGTGCACGTGGCTACATTTGGAGCCTTTAGATTTGAAAGGAAAATTAAAATTAGAGGTCAACTGCAAAACATAAAAATCAGAAAATCCGTTATTTTTAACTCTCACACAAATGTGAGAAAGAAGAACAAAATCACTGAGGGTGATAACGATGTTGTGATGTTGCCACTTGGATTATTGTGTTGCTGAATCTTTAATAAAGCACATGACATTTGCTGCAGCCTCTGCACTTTAAGCAAACAAACCTCAGAACCAGCTGGTCAGTCCTCGAGCGTATTTCCTATTCTAATCTCAAAGAAAAGACAACCCCGAAGACACTGGAACAGAATCCATTTCCTCTGCAAATTTATAAAACGATTGATGTATTTGTGGCTGAGAATTTTATATTTCAGTGGATTGAATTAAGGACTTTAACAGGTCCCAGCAGCTGCTCACTGAGGCTTGGTAACCATAATTAGGATTGGCACTTTCAAGCATGCTTTTAGTGACCAGGGAGTCCAGACAAGGCTCTCTCAGTTTGGGGTTTGAGGCTATGCTACACCAAAGAAAAAGGTCATTCACAATCAAGGTCTCAGGGGGAGCTTTTTAAAGGCTTTTTCTCCTTCCAAAATCAATCACAATTTCACAGGCAATTCTTCAAAGACTGTTTGAGAGTGCAATGACCTATTGCCATCTGTAGCCTCAGTGTTGAAGCCGGGTCATGTGCAATCACATTCACCATCTAAATGGCATGTTTATAATTTGTGTTCATTGTTAATATAATCATTAATATTCTGGGAAAAGGCAGAACTTTTAAAAATGCATTATTTTAGCCTTTGTTTCGTTAGTTAAAAGTCACGCGAAAGCGGCAAAGTTGAAGGCAGCTTGCTTGCCTTTAAGGTGTGCTCAGCACTGGACCTGAGTCTGCTGACACCTGTGAAGCTCAGTGCAGCAGGAACAAACATTTAACCCTGAATATATTAGATGACAAATCCTATCGCTGACGGCCCAGATGTTAAATTATTTACATTTGAAAGGCTTCAGTCAATCGAATGAGCGGGGGAATTTTTGGCAAGGATAAGCACACGGAATCCTGCACGCGTCTGTCTGCATACAGGTATATTGAAATCCACCATCCAGTATTTTTCTGGCCCTAATCCCAGTAGTTTTTAAGCTGCATTTTATGTAACAAGTGTAAAAGACTGGATGCTGCGCATGTGCCCGGCTGGAGTAATATATGTCTATATTGCCAGCTGTGGCATGCTAGACCCTCCATCTTTCTGGAGCAGCACGATGGATTAAGAGTTGGATGGTTTTCAGTATGATCTTCTCAACTCTGAGACCTCCTCCTCCTCCTCCCTCCTCTGTGGCATTGGCACAAACAGCTACTGTGGCTGAAAGAGACTGAATTTATTGGAGAAATAAAGAAAAACTGTGACAGTGATTTTTATCACCTCAGTTTAAAGGTGTTGAGGTCCGTGCTCATCACCTACATGAGGACAAACAGCACAGAGAGACCGTTCAAAGAAGTGCTGCTTTTCAAAATGCATGTGTGTTTGTCATTCCTTCTAAATAAAGACTATTAATTCTGGTTATTAATTAGCGCCTTTTCATTTGGGTAGTCATTGTTATTTTCAGAGAATCTGAAATTATTAATCTGGCATTATTATTGTAGAATTATGCTTCGCCAAAGATAAACGTAAATGTTCCTGCAGTCAGTCTCAAGAATTAAAGGTCTGCACAAATCTACATAAACGCAACTGTAAATTTGAATAACTCATCAGTCAACAGAGACAACCAACAGGTCTGATAGACAATTAACTTCTAATACATTTGCTAATAACCTTTTGAGCTGTTTCATGCTTTACTTTGGCCTGATGCTCGGCACCATCACTGTAAACTATCTTCATATTTTATTGCTTGGGCTCTGAAATACTTTAATGGACACTTTGTAGCAAAAAAAAGTCATGTAATTATTGCAAGATGCAGTTCTAAATGTAATATTTTTTTAAAAAAAGAGCGAAGAATTTACAAAATGCCCGATAAACCTGGTTTTCTTCTGAAAATTGTCCCTCTGACTCTGAATAGTCTCATTTCATGCTGATGTCTACAAAGATTACTGCAAAGACAGACTTGATGCATTGCTGGGAATTCTGTACCTATTAATATTAGTAAATGAAACAAGTTTAGTCTTACGATGTACAGGTTTTCCATATATACAGCACTATATCCACTACAGCAACAGTTAGCTTCCAACATTATTCCTTCTGTTTCAGTGTTTTCTATGGAGACTTTCCATATGCAGTGACCCCCTCAGAGGTTAGCTTTGCTCTTCCGCTTTATAACTTATCCTAGTAATCTCAATCTTACAGTCTGAAGTCTGTGCTTAATTAGTACACAACTGCCAAACATGCCACAACTATAAAGATACTTTGGTCACATCAAGTTGATGAAAATCGCTTCACAGCACTTCAGAATCACAGATGCCAGAATGGGATGCAGGGAAACCACCACATCTTTATTACTGAATCTTCACGTAGCTCAATGCAGACGGTCGATAGCTTAAGTGATGCTACCTGAAGAAAATTAATTTATGTTGGGTATCAAGGTGAGTGTAAACCGGTAGCAGTAAATTGCAGACCAAACATGAAAGTATAAGAAGATGAATGACTGTCTTTTGATTTGCGCATAAGGACATGCGCACCTTTAACGTGCTAAATGTTTAATCTGTGATCCTTTATGTGAAAATGAACTGAACACATATGGCACAGTTTTTATAAAAGCTACTGTGGCAGCTTGTGCAATTCAGGCTACGTAAGAGGCTGAAGCCAGAAAAGTTCAAGTTTTAATTTGAATAATATTAAATCCTGTCATCTCAGCTGGGTCCTTAGTAGCATTTATGTGACAGAAGTACAAAGGAAATGGGGACACATTATGCAACTATTACAATTCAGCTGTGGTAGCATTCAATCTTTAAAACACACTGTGTGAATATCTGTACTGAGGGAAGCCAACTGATCAATAACCTTCCTGCTAGTACTTTAACATGATCCAGCTAATACTCCTTTTTTCCCTTCTCCTTGCAGGAGGCATCTTTGAGACACTTGAAAATGAGCCCATTAGTGTTGAAGAACTGGCCTTTAAATTTGCTGTAACCAACATAAACAGGAACCGGACCTTAATGCCAAACACCACGCTGACCTATGACATCCAGAGAATAAACTTATTCGACAGTTTTGAGGCATCAAGAAGAGGTAAAAATCTCATCTTTTAATTATGAAACCCCCCATTTAAGAATCAGTGAGACAGACTGTCATTTCTCCCAACTTTGCTTCATTACTCCAGCCTGTGACCAGTTAGCGCTGGGCGTTGGGGCCGTTTTTGGACCCTCTCACAGCTCATCGGTCAGCGCGGTCCAGTCTATCTGTAATGCCCTGGAAGTCCCTCACATCCAGACACGCTGGAAACACCCATCAGTGGACAACAAAGACAGCTTCTACATTAACCTCTATCCCGAATATGCCTCTATAAGCAGAGCTGTGCTGGACATAGTGCAATTCTACAAGTGGAAGACGGTCACTGTGGTCTATGAGGATGCAACTGGTGAGTCAAGATGCGATTTAATGATACAAAATATGATCCAGAGGGAAACTCTGTAACTCAGACAGCAGGAGAGCACGAGAACAGACTTCACTAACAAATGTCAGCAGTGATTTAAACACACCAGGAGGGATATACACTTTACTTTCAAACTATAAAATGTGGCATATTTGTAAAGTGACATCTGCCCGGTACACTCAGCTCCCACTTTATTAAAAAATCTATTAAAAATCCAAACTTTAAGAAGGTGACTATGATCCATTTTGGTTGAAATAACAACTACAGCTCCTGCACGTCTTTGCCCTAGCAACCCTGTTAAATGACCTTGCTGAAGCTATTTATAGATGAAGAATGTGCCCTTAAAAGTACCTTAAAATGATGCAGGAAGAGGCAACGAGACAAGCAGCACATCTGAAACGGGTGCTTTTTTTGACTGAAGTTAAAATGATGAGCTGATCAAATCCTGCTTTGCAGCACATTAATTTATCTCAAAATATGATTAAAAAAACTAAAACAGTATTTATCTAGTTTCTTTTGTTTAAAAAACAAAACAAAAACAAGACTTGACCCTAATATTCTTAGTTAGGTTGGGTTCCTTGAAACAGAAGTCAGACCCAATAGATGGTGAAACGTTTCAGAAAAACACACAAAAATAAGACAGAGCAACAAATAAAAACTAAGAAGTGGGATCGATGTATGAATAAAGCATAATGAGTCGAAATTCAGGGTTTTCATTGTCACAGACATGGACTCTCTTTTAACTCAGTGTGTTAGGTAAATTATCCTACACACCTAATGTGCTCCAGAAGACGTCATGGTTTTGTTACTGTGAGTAATTATGAAAAAGATGGAGCTTTCTTTGAGTTTTAGCTTTAGTGTAAAAACAAGTCCCACCCAGCTAAATTTTAAGGTCTCAAAACTTCAGCTTCAAAAAGTTCAGGACCTTGAGATGTTAAGGCTATGGTTTCTTAACATTATTGTGGTCAAAATGTCAAAGACTCCTTGGACCTTGTTCCAATAATTAGTAATCATGGGCAACTCTAAGCACCTACCTAACAATATGGAAATGAAAGTAGCAGGAAATGTCTATAAGAAAATATTTTCAGGCAGCCTTTTCCTCATTAACAGAAACAGAAGAGCTGAGGTCTAAAGACCCAGAAAACCCTTTAATAGATCTGCTCCCACGTTTGCTTGACAAGAAAATAAAGTGTGTGATGGGGAAAAAAACAACCCTTAAAGAATATTTAGAGTCTGGACGAGCGACGTGTATGCAGTGCAACCCATCACTCCGTGCTAGCTTGGTGTGAAAAAAATAAAATAACTCACCTTATGTTGGTTTTAAAGTGGACAAAACCAGAAAGCTGATGGACCCGTGTGAAGCAATCAGATGAAGGCCGCCTTACAGCATCTACATCAACAAATGGGGATAAACTAGGCTATTTAAAATTAAGGTGCACACCTATAACATGGTTCTCTACTGTCCCCCTATTTAACATCAACATACAGTGCCAGATCTTTATTACACTGCATTCATTAATCATACTGATGAATCTCTGGCAGTGTCTGTACAGAACTCTGCCAGCTGTAGGTGGTTGATATGCTGGTCCAACCTTAGGTGATGCACCTTCTATGCAGCAAGGCCTGAACAAATGCAGCATTCATTCAAGAGCCATAAACTCTTCTCCTTACATTAAACTTTCCAGTGTCTTTATGTAAACAGGCATCAGTCTAAACTGTTTTTGGCCACAACAAAACCAAAATATGTTTGGAGAAAATAAAAGTTTCATGACAACAATAGTTGGTGAGCACAGGGATGGATTGATGATGCTTTGGGCTTGTACTGCAGCCAGTTGCACCGGGAAAATCAGCAGCAGTTCCTAAAACAGTGGTTACAGACAGAGACGTCCTGGAAATCCTCAACAACTCACCTCAGTGTCGCTGTCATCTGACATAACTGTGCTTCTCTCACTCAGCGAGTCATTTTGGACTCTTTTCGCAAAACTTTTACAGCACCCTCCTCCAGAGTAAACAGCCGCGGACACTTCATGAGGTCAGCAGTGATCTACAGCCTGCACTCAGTGGATAAATACTGGCCAGAGCGTTTTAAGTGTCTTGGGAGTAAAAACGTAAAATATCGTAAAATATTTATATTTAATACATTTCCATTTTTATTCTTGATTTAATTCTAAGTGTTGATATGATAAAAATCTGTCAAAACATGGTGTGTACAAAAAACGTAAAGAGAAGAACAACGGAACAATTTACCCTGCCTGGGATAGGGTTACCAGGCCCCCCCCCTTTAGCCAGGCCTGGGGAGGGAGCTTGAGGGAGAGTGTCTGGTGGCTGGGTATTAGCCCGTGGTGCCCGACCGGGCGCAACCCAAAGAGATTACATGGACCCGCCCTCCTGTAGGCCCACCACCCACAGGAGGCATCGTAGGGGTCGGGTGCAGCGTGTGGCGATATAGTAGATATAGTTGGGCTCAACTCAACGCATGGCCTGGGCTCTGGAACCAGCCTCCTGGAGAGGGGCTGGACACTGTTCCAGTCTGGAGTTCTCCTCAGTAAGAGGCAGCGAGCTGGGGTGGTTAAACAACTCCTTGGTGGCAGGACCCCAGGCGTGGACGAGATTTGCCCTGAGTTCCTGAAGGCTCTGGATGCCACTGGATTGGCAGACCGGGGTGGTGGTCCCCATCTTTAAGAAGGGAGACCGGAGAGTGTGCCCCAACTTTTGGGGGATCACACTCCTCAACCTCCCCAGTAAGGTCTACGCCAGGGTGCTGGAAAGGAGGGTCCGCCTGTTAGTTGAGGTGGCCCCCTCTTGGGTGAGGTGTTCTGGGCATGTCCCACCGGGAGGAGGCCCCGGGGTAGACCCAGGACACACTGGAGAGATTATATCTCTTGGCTGGCCTGGGAACGCCTTGGGGTCCCTCCTAATGAGCTGGTGGAGGTGGCTGGGCAGAGGGAAGCCTGGGCTTCTCTGCTTAGGCTTCTGCCCCCGTAACTTGGCCCCGGATAAGAGGAAGAGAATGGATGGATGGATGGATGGAAAAGTAGAAACACACCGCCGGACACGGAGTTCAAATTTTTTTTTGATGGCCGGCGGGGGTGCTGTGGAGCACAGAGGGTTAAAACACAAACAGAACTCAAATTGATTTAGATCTAATTTTATTTTATTTTATACAATAAGCCTGTAATCCCACAGACCTGAAAATTCAAAAATCCCCCACAGCGATTTGAAAGACTTACTGACAGATATGGAAAAGCTTGAAAAATGTGCAAAAAAACCCCCCTGAGAAATAAAGAAAAAGGCAAATACTTATTCGTAGAACTGTGTACGTGTTCATTTTAACTTAGTGCTTTTCTAAAATCAGCTCATTTCTTTCTTGTGACAGTTACAGCAGTCAGAGTTCACCATACATGCATATTTTCCACACCTCCTTCGATATCTGGGCAGAATAAAACTTAAATGTGCTCCTTTGGCATCTTATTTAAAAGTATAAAGTTTACCAGCTCTAATGATCAGCTGCCACTTTAGAAATAAGCAGTAAGCAGCACTGAGAGTGCACTTAAAGTGTCAGTTTGATCCTGATTTACTGTTTCTGTTGTTAAATGTGATTCAGCTTTGCTTTAGTTGATGCTGAAGTTCAATTTTTTTGACGTGTTTTTGCAGGCAGGTTATTTATAGCTTTACGTTAAAACCATACAAATTACAACACAAGACTAAATGTTGACTAAAGTGCTGTTTTCTACAGTTATTGGTTTAGACATGACAATCAGCCTATAACACCAATTAGACAACCTTAATGCCTACTAGTGACTGCTGTGAAACAAATGCAAAGGCACCATCACCACAAGCATCATATATAATACTGCAGTGTTCCAAGGAAAAAATACTTCATACAGCAGGAAACTAAAGGAACAACTTTCTCACCTGGAGAACAGGTAACACAGCACCTGTACTGGGTACATAAGGGATTCATTAGGTTGCAACGCAATGTTAGTTTGGAAAGAAATTAATAATATGAGTAAGTGGAAAATTATTACTTGATTCACTGCTGCATGCCATTTCTCTATGGCTGGCTGGGAAAAGATCCTCTGGCTTTTTTTCCCGAGCCACAGAGACCTGACAGGTGTCAAATGTAGCTAGTTTATGCTAATGATGTGGAAAAACTAATTAAAAATCAAAATATAAAGAAAATAAAATAACTCCCAAGTGACCAAAGTGAATCCAGTTCTCATGGTTTCACCACCTTCCAAATTCACGCTACAGAGCGAGCCAGTTTTGAGATGTTTTAGTTTGAAAATCTTTGCTGGAAAATATTGTCTGTCATGCTAATGCTAGCTTTGTTACTTTATGGTTATAAATTCACAATGTGTATTATGCATTTCCTAGAGAGCAGGAAACACATTAACAGACTTTCTGACTCATGCATGTCTCTCTATGGGAGGAAACTGCTATTCACTGCATAATGGCGACTCCCTTTGTGGCGACAGTTGTCTGGTGTCAGGCGAGGAAACTGGTGGCAGGACTGACGACAACCTGCATATTGATTGTCCTCTAGTGGTCACAGCAAGGAGCTGCAAATTCATACGTCAGTCTCTTTTGTTATTAAGTTCAATCACAGCTTATGCGTCTGCTTCCGTTAACAAAAATTAAAGTCACACAAATTCACGGTTGGCAGCAATGTTCGCAACGACGCCTGTCTTTGAATTAATTATTGCAACTGCGCATGCTCACTGATCAACATGACATCCTGTTATGATTATATTGTTGCCCTTCACCTGTGTGGCCATTAGAGGACAGTGAGCATGTGCGGTTGTAATAATTAATTCAAAGACACAAGTTGTTGTTTGTCATATTATGAAAACAAATAAAAATAGGTTGAGCTGTTATTAAAACTAAAAAAAATTAAATATATTCAGAGTCTAAGGGGACTGCATCTAATTGAACAAGGAGGAAATGTGTAAGCCCACCTTTACGTAAAGATGACTCTATTTTAGGTGGTCGTAGACCCCTCTAGTGGCCACTTTGTGGAACTGCAACATTAGCCGAATTAGCACCAGTGTAGACACACATTTAAGTTTCTGGCAAAAACTTTCAAATTACAGTGACAAAGTAGAATCAAACAAAACAATCTATTATGTTCGATTTTGAAATACTGTTAGCATTTCTCTGCTGTCGCTGTGAACAGCATCAAACCTCATAGAGCAGCATAACTATAGTAGAAGTGATTGTCGGAAACCTGGGTCCTGGGGAAGGCCAGCAGCTCAGCCTTCAGCATCCTTCCAATAGATCCGTTTTTCCTTCTCTGAACATGCCCAAACAACTCCACAGAGTTGTAATAACTTTGGCTTGCTAGTTTTGGCCTCAGTGGATGAATTTTAGTTTTTTCTTTACACCATATAAATAATCCTGGACAGCTAAATGCCTCCAGATGGTAGGTATCTTGTAAAAAATTAGATTTACTAATTGCTTTCTTGTCTTTTGATTTAAGGCCTGATTCGCTTGCAGGAGCTGATCAAAGCTCCATCCAGATACAGCATTAAAATCAAGATCCGCCAGCTGCCCACAGGAAGCAAAGACGCCCGTCCCCTGCTGAAAGAAATGAAGAAAGGGAAGGAGTTCTATGTCATCTTTGACTGCTCTTACCAAACATCAGCTGACGTTCTCAAGCAGGTGAATGCCATAAATGTCTGCCGGTTTGTGTGCCACTGAGGTTTCATCCATAACTTGGCACCTAAAACGCAAATTTTATCAGTTACTCAATGTGGATTTTCTTTCTTTGGTGGAAAATAGCCTCTGAATCTCTTTTTCTGAATTGCTCTTGGTTTAATATTCACTACGTGCAAGATTAGTCCACTTCTATCCCCTTCAGAAATCCTATGTTTATTACCAAATCCAGGCAGAGCCTATTTCTGAGCCAGACGTACACATTTAGAACCAACAGCTGCTGCATGGATAGATAATTTGTTGCTCGCTCTGGATGTGGTTGGTTGGTCTTAGGCGGAAGAGAAGATTATTTATTCTGGCTGGAACAAACTTCTCGCTTTCTTTCACCCTGTTTAGATTTTGTCCATGGGAATGATGACGGAATATTACCACTTCTTCTTCACCACACTGGTAAGAGACATATCTTCAAAAAGCTGTAAAATAATATCTGTGACTCCTGCTACAGAGCTACGCACCACTGGACTGCCTTCAGTCTGTTTTTATGCTGCACAAGTGATTTATGCAGATGAGCTCGCACATCTGTGGTTTGTTTTATAATAAGGCTGCTGGATGTTTTTAGTGCCCTTGGCATAATTCCATGTTATTACACTGTACTCATATTGTTCCACTGTTTTAATCAAGCGCCAGTTTATCCTTGCGCTTTAGTTCATGTCTGTATCTGGGTCTTTATATTCAGAATCACATTATTTCCACACTGATGAGAGACGAGGAATGAAAGTCAGTAGAAGCAAGACGGAATAATGAGAGGGAGACAGGTGTAACAGTGAAGCCACGAGGAGGTGAAGGTAGAGCTGGGGTCAAGCAGCCAAAGCAAGTGAAGAAGAGAGCGCGGGTGGGGCCGAGTGGATGGAGACGAGTGTCGGGGTGATTTGTGACAGAAGTGAGGCAGCAAGAGTGAAAGGGAAGTTCTCCAGGAGTGAGACCGGCTGTGATTTGGAGACAGTGGCATTGACAAAAAGACAGGAGGCTGAGCTGGAGGTGGCAGGGAGTGACCAGGATGGACAACATTAGAAATGAGCACATCAGAGGGACAGCTCAGTTTAGGGAAGCGAGGCTGAGATGGTTTGGACCTTTTCAGAGGAGGAATAGTGGATAAATTGGGCAAAGGATGTTGAATGTGGAGCTGCCACGCAGGAGGAAAAGAGGAAGACCTCAGAAGAGTCATAGTGAAAGAGTGTTGTTGTGACAGAGGCAGATGATCCCTAAAGGGAGAAGATGATACTCTCAATCTCCACAGGACCTGTTCTCCCTCGATTTGGAGCCATACCGCTACAGCGGGGTCAACATGACGGGGTTCAGACTGCTCAACATAGACAATCCTCAGGTGGCTTCAGTGGTGGAGAGATGGGCCATGGAGCGCCTGCAGGCTCCCTCCAAAGCTGAGACTGGAATGATGGAAGGCATGATGACTGTAAGCCTACTTTCACCTTCTTCCTTTCGAGGTGCACTGAGTTTGTGGGCCGTGTGTAGGGACACTGTGATTAGAAGGTCAAGCCACTTCAATGTGTACTGCCCAAGAAGATAAATAATAATAGATAAAAACTGAGGAAGCAGTCTATTCAACACAGCCTGCAACAAAATAGCTAAACAAAGTAAGAAAGAATTAGAAAATGACCAAATAATAGAGCTTAATGAGGAAAAAAATAGACAGGAAGGAATACAAAATATATTTTTCTGGCTTCCTAATTCAGGAGCTTATTAAGAAACTCAATAAAAATGTAAATAAAAGACTCAAACTATTAAAAATCTGAATATAATACAATAAGGAGCTCTGTAAAAACAATTGAAACTAAATAAATAAGTCTAAACAAGCCTTAAAAACTCTGAAGGAATAAAAAGTCCTTTAAATATAAAAAGAAAATGGTGCGCCGGGGTGGCTCCTCCTGTCTGTTGCACGGTGGGGGGCCTCAACGGATTGGACATGTTGGGGTGATGGAGCAGAGTGGGGGCTGCATGGAGCACCGCTGTGATGTGGGGTGCGGTTGGTCTTAAACAAGAATTTGGTGGGTGGTGTAAGTCAAAATAAAGAGTCAAAGATTCCTTTTGACTAAATACATGAAAACAGACATTTTGTTCATTTTGCCTCCTAAACTTGGCAACACCCAAATGTATCTACACAAGCTTAATTTGGGAGCCTGCATGATGTCTTTAGTATGATTTAATTGGCTCTCACTGCGTACGCTCGGGCCACAATGCAGAAATGGTGTGATAACTGGATGACGTGAGTTGCGGTCCCCAGTAACGGATGATGACGGCCGTGTTTGTCTTGCAGACTGAAGCAGCTCTGATGTACGACGCCGTCTACATGGTGGCCGCTGCCTCGCAACGCACCTCTCAGATCACCGTCAGCTCCCTTCAGTGCCACCGACACAAACCCTGGCGCTTCGGATCACGCTTCATGACCACGCTCAAAGACGTGAGTCTGGTTTTTGAATGCGTGATAGCCGGCGCTCCATCCATTCATCCGTCCTTTTCATTGCCAGCAGAAACAATAGAGTTAGGAGATTAGATCTGGTGCATGAGCAACGAGTGTGTGATGATTATATTGAAAATAATGTCTTTCAGGAGATGATGATTGACGTCATGCTTCACATGTCGGTTGGTTTACTAAAGATTAGAGCCGTCCACAGAGAATTCTGCTCGTTCTGTATGAATGTTCAGTGAAAACAGGGAAAGACCATATAGATTTGAGACAGCTCCTTGCAACCTGACACTAATACTAAAATGATAACTGTGGACTCGTGCCTTCTTCTTGCTCTGTTGAACATAAGAAATATTTCTGCATGAATTGTTGATCTAACAGCAGATTAAACAGAAACACACTCAGCAAAGCCCGACAGGTTGAAAGAAACACGCCGCCTGTCGTGGCAGCAGACTTTCTCGTCTGTGTCGAGATGTATTCATTTCAGTTTAATAGGCTTTCTTGTTATTGCACTCTCTAATTAGACGTTTCTTTGACCAATGAGCTCTCCTTGCTGTAAGTGGGGACAGAATATTGGCAGAAACAAGCAAAGCCGAATAACCCGGCCGGCAGCATGTGAGTGAGTGAGAGTTTCAGCAGATCCTGTCTGTAATTAGAAAAGCATTTTTACAGAAACACAATGTGATTTTTCCCGTCCATCGATGACTAACACTGTAACTGTTCTGCTTTCTGTCTTCTGCACAATAAACATCCTAAATTTGATCAAACAGGGCTTTAATTTAAAGGGACCCATTCACAGAAAATTATACATACATAACACTACCACACTATATAGATTTTCAATTCACTGGTGCATCTTTCCTGTCCAATAGTCATGAACTTAGTGGGTAAGTGGTCAAAAGAATTAGATTGTAGGTACAAGTGGCAGAAACAAGCTTCCCCTGAAGGGAGGAGACTGAGAGATGGAGGTGGTGGATGGGGAAAATGAGGCCTGAGGATCTCAATATAACCTACTAACCCCCGTGACTTGGATCAGATGAGCAGGATGGATGGATGAATGTAGCTTTGCTTTTAGTCATCAGTGGAACTGGTTGGTAAATACATCTGTCATATTTTACTCTTATTTTCAAGCATAAGTTGTGCATTTCAGTGTAGTTCACTGACTGTGCGTCTGCTGGAGCTGACAGCGGTGTGCTTATCTGGAGAAAGCTCAAACTGACAATTTAAAAACTTAAAAAGAAACGGTGTCTTCATTTTACAAGGGTCTAAATAGATCGCCCATCATCCCTCTCCTTATTCCTGTTCCAGCTTGCTTGAGAGGCTCTCTGATTTAGCCCACAATGCATTACCGCACAATAATTATGTAATGCTGACAGTAATCAAACCAGACGTGATGTATGCAGAGCTGAATCTTTCATGGCGAGTCATTTTTGAGCCTCTACGAGATAAATTAGAGACTCCAAAGAAACCAGCAGCTGCCTGTATGGTTAAAAACATATAAAAACAAGTTAGCGGTTTAATAAATGTAGATATTTATGCCTACGCTCTGAAATTGTATGGGTGGGGAGGTAAACTGACAAATCTGCCTGCAGGACTCATTTCTGAGTTTGATAGTGAAAGTTAAGTTGTTTATACAGTTAAAGTTTTATGAAGGACTGTTGAGGAATATTGGGGCACTTTGCAGTCTGTTTGTGAAAGCACAGAAAAAAAGGAAATATCATTTTTCTCACTGCTTCCTCTGTATTCATGTTAACGGTGGCAACATTTCAGAGTTCTTCCATCTGAGAACAACCTCATCATCATGCAGTTAGGTCCATACTAGACACATTATTTTAACCAAAAAAATCACCATGTGATTGAAGTGCAGACTCTGAGCTTTAATTCAGAGGGTTTAAACTAAAGTGTTGCATCAACTGTTTAGGAATTACACACATTTGCATACACACGCCCTCATTTTCAGAGGCTTAAAATGATTTGGACAATCGGTTTCTTGGCCAGGTGAGGCCTGTTCCCATTTCATGACAAGTGAAGCAGACATAATATCTGAAGTTGATTCAAAGTGTCTGATTTTCATTTATAACCTTTAGCTGTAATTTTAAGGGAGGCCATCATTGAACAACAGCAAAAGGTCTGAAAGACTGTAGAAGACAATGGTTAGACCCTGACTGGGATAAGCGGAAGTGGATGGATGGATGGATGAGAAAACCAACTGCACAACATTTAAAGAGGAGGGGCTTATCGGAGGGTTGCACCGGTTACACTCAAGAACATGAAGGCCAGATTAGATGTTGGCATCTGAAAGATCCTTCGTTGTTCTGAAAAAGGGAAAAATAAATGAATATCAGACTGATGGGAAAGGAACAGCTTGTGGACATGATCTCTCAAATATGGCGGAGGCAGGTGGAACCGGGTCACTACTGTGATGTGACTGCTGATAGAAGAACTGTACATGTGAACTGTACACGGCTGAACTCTTAGATTCAGGTTCTAAATGGGATGATGCATCACAGTGAAGACGGAGAGTGACCAAAAGCAACTCAAGAGTTTCTCAAAGCAAAGGAATGAGATATTCTTCGTCACCTGATGGCAGCCTAGCAGAGCATGCTGTTCAGGTAAATACCAAACTGAATGCAGAGACTCGCACAAAGAAGCAGCAGCTGAAGGCGGCTGCAGCAAAGGTCCAGTCGAGCATCTGAAGGGAGGAAACGCAGCATCTGGTGATATTCGTGGGGTGCAGACGTAACGGATTTTCATCCAACTATTAAAAATAATACGTGTATTTTAAAATTATGTTAGTTTGTCCAGTCTTTTTGAGCCTTTGTATTTTTGAGGACTGTGTATAAAAATAGCTGTAATTTCCAAATAACTGATATAAGTTAAACCCCTTGAATTAAAGATGGAAGCCTGCACGTCAATCACGTTTTGATTGTTTGGCAGTTTCACTTCTAACCTTCTGCAGGCGTTCAGGAAACGATGTTTCTCAATCAAATATGATCAGAAATCTTGCGTTTTTGTGTTCTTTCCAACATGGAATACGGCACTCTGCAAAATGCATTTCTCTTTGCCAACATGATTAACATTTCAAATGTAAATCAGAATGCAAAGCTGGAGCAGTGTAGCGCTTCAGAATGACTTTGGATTGCATTCTTCAATCTTGTTTTGTTTATTGCTCGTTATGTGTGTGCTAATGGCTCAAGATAAATTCACTTTGGTTCCAGCACAATGAATGGAATATTATTCTCCTTAAAAAAACTGTGTAAAAGCTCTCAGATGATGAAACTCAGTGTTGTTTGGCATCTCCAGATTCACCTGTATGCCACTTCTAACAGAAGAGATTAATTGTGTGTGGAATATATTGTAGTATTTAATACTATTTCTTAAAATCTGCACATGCAAGACTGCAAAGGCCTTTTGACTTGTTGCTGGAGGGCGTTTCATCTGGTGATTTTATGAGTAAACAAACAGTAAGTTGCAACAGTCCTTTAAAAATACACAGAGCACACGTTTTCTTTCCAGAATACCAGACTTTATTTCCCATGTTTGGTGTTTGTGGCTGCTATATTTTCAGTATCCAGCGATGTTATACTGAACGCAAATTGTGCTGCCACACTCACAATACTACACAAGCCGTGCTGTGATCAGCTGTATTAACCTGTGCTTGTGCAGACAGAAATAAACTGTCTGGCTTTGTTTTATGGTTCAGATCAACTCTTTTCAAAGAAACTTTGATATACAGAACTGCACGGTCCTGAGCCACCCCTCATTTCTCTAAGTTTAGCCTCCAAGGAGTCAGGTTTTCTTGAGCACTAGTTCTCCAGGCTTTCTGAAGGTCTTTCAGAGGTTTTCTTTGGACATCGGCTCATTTTCAGGCTCACCTTGTACCTGTCAGAGGAATGCTTGCTTTTCTAAGCCACTGACCTATGAATTTTTTAAGCATAAAAACGACTGAGGAGATGAACCAGTGTTCATCCAAACAACTTGGCAAAGAACCAGTTTTATCTTTAGGCCCTTTTGTTTTAAGCAGCCTGTAGTTTAGCTTTTAGTTGAATCTGTGAAAAATGCCAAAGATAACAACACAGTTTGACAGGCATAAAATGTTTGCACCAACACAGCGATTCCCAAAGAACCATTAGCCTAAAAACAACTATTTCAGCATGGTGTGCAGTATGTTCTAATAAAGAAATAAATAAATGAGGAAATGGATCATGGATTGGCCTCCCCAGAGCCCAGACCTTAACATTACTGAAAAAACAGTCAACAAAGAAGCGCTTTGAATTCCCTTCAAGAAGTCTGGAGAAGCTGCTGTCGGATAAAAGTGGTCACATCAATTTCAATTAATCGCGGCACCTATATCTCATTTTCCTAGAAAAAAAAAAGTCATAAAAATTCAGGGTGAGTCATGACTTTTGCACAGTGCTGTATGCAGGATAAAGCTACTTTCCCCGTGCCCTCTGTAATAGATTTAACCTGACTGCAATTCATCTGAGCTAACTTCATTATCAACTGATTTCAAATCTATCTGAGCACCGCTGCCCACCCGCTGCTCTCCTCTCAGACAGAGGGCATGCCTGCCTGCTCCATTTACATCACCATCCACTGCGTTACAGACTCAGAGACACTTCATATTTCCGCCGAGGATCCAGCCAATGCAAAACCGGCCATTGTGATGCAGTTAGCCTAGTCAGTCTTCTTTGCCTAATGAAGCACTCATCAATTATTCATGTTTAAAAACTGTTTTCATTTTTTCCAGGCCCCTGCTTTGTTTTGCATTCATGTATATGATGGGAGGGGAGGAAAAAAAACCTGAGGGATTCTTTGTGTTTTCTGCCCTCTCTTTGAAACAGGCGCAGTGGAACGGCTTGACGGGACAAATAATTATAAACAAGACGGACGGTCTGAGGAAAGAATTTGATTTAGATGTCATCAGCCTAAAGGAGGACGGCTTGGAGAAGGTGAACCCTCTGAAGCACGTCTGTCACGTTAATACAGACTATTATAGCGCACAATGAAGCAGAGCTGACTGCGTATTATTAATGAGCAAACAAAGCAACAGCTATTCACTGTAACCCAATTTTCCCCCCAAATTTGCAGGAAGGATGACTTGTCTTTAAAACAAAATAAAACCCAATTTAACGAAAAATGCATAAATCTCAAAACGCGGTGTCCTAATTATGCATTAAAAAGGCACTTTTTGAACTGTTTTGACAGTTTGGCTGCTCTCTCAAAATAACTTGTAGCTGTCTCTTTGAGCTTTACGGGTCTGCGGATGTTTCTTTAATCAGGGTGACAACGCTGCTCTCGGTTTTGGCAGGTCATTAAGAAGCTGTTACCTGCTCGTGCTCTCATCACCACAAAGAATTTAAAACACAGGTTAACGCAGCTGGGAGTAAAAACTGAAACGAGTAAAAAGAAACAAAAACTGCTGCCAGATGAATTATTTCCCACATTTGCCTTGAAATTAGGATCCGCCATCACTCTTGTGCACACTTTCAAGTTAAAGCTGTGATTAAAATGCTTTCTCTTTATTATTTTTGCAAGACTAACACGGGCAACAACCGCCTGAATAAAGTGTGGAAAAAGGTGTGTACTTTAGCTGCCACGGCAGACTAAAGGAATATTGACACCCACCTGATGTGATGTTTCCCCTTTTCATCAGAATAGGTTCAGGTTGTGGGTGGGCATTTCAAGTTTAATAACATTTTGGCATCCTTTCCTTTTTTTTCCTCCTTTGTGTCATTTTCCTTTTGACCTTTTTCTACTTGTTACTGCCCCCCCCCCCCCTTTTTTTTCCTTTTT